>JAXIUT010014106.1:44502-63511 GCA_035586675.1 Eurytoma californica
AAATACAAAGTTAACCCAACGAAATGGAAACTATTGTCGCAAATTTCAAATTGCAGCTTTTAAAGTTTTTAAGCAATCAAGTCAAGACAGTAAAATGTTTTGTAATATGGATTTATACGAAGATCATTTTTGCGTAAATTTATAAACATGTTACTCAAATGGATAACTTAATCAATACATTTTTTTAGTGATCTTCATTATTAGCAGGAAATTTTCTAAAATATTTTAGATTACACCTATAGGTATAAGTATAGGTGTATAATTATATTAAGATACTTGAAGTTTGAAGTAAGTTTTATTTTCCATAAAGATTTTACGGTTACTACAAAGTCTAAAATTTTTGCGATTTCGCGTGCGGGCATTCGTTGCATGCTAAATGGAAATTTCTACTCTATTACGGGAATTTGTGAAGGACTTTTTCCCACACAAAATTTCCGGTTCAAGTCGCCTTCAAACGTTTGTGAATAGAGAATGCTGCAGAAAAAGCTCTCACAAAGCAGCCTTTTTAGGCTTTGCTGTAGAAATGTTCCGGGAAAATGTTTAGAAAATTATATGGTCTTACATTTTTACAGATAGGGACGTTGAAAATTCTTGCTTATACTTAAAAATATTAATTTGTTAACTTCTATAAAATGATGAAGTTTTAAAAATTATTAAATGATGTTTCTATGATATTGTATAATATAATACAAGAATAACTTCTGATTTTTAAAAAAATATTATGTAATTGCAATTGCAAAAAATTTACTTTGAAAAAATGGTAAGAGAATTTCGAAATCCTGCTTTCAACTCTCATTTGTCATCTCGGCAGAAAGACTTACAGAAACGTACTTATTTCGCGATAATAAAAGTAAAGTTTTAATGGCAACCGTAAACTATACAATAGAATCCAGTTTAGAAGGAAAAAAGTGCCGTAAATCTAGAAACAGAATACTTAAACTATTCAAATGCAAAAATTATGAATTCTTACTTTATCAATAAGAGAAACCCGTGCGATACTCACTCGATTTGGAAGTGGAAAAATAAACGCGATGTAGACACTGTCATGCGTGAAAGACAAGGCGATTTATTAAAACCCACTGATCTTTTCAAGCGTATAACAGTTTGTATAACTCACAGGAAATTCGTTGTTGTTTCTTTACTTTTTCACTTCTAAGGAGACGCTTGTCACGCACGAGAAGCAAAGGATTCTTACAAAATCGTGAAGATAAGAAAGATTTTAGGAATATTGTTCCTTTAAAGCGAGCTCTATCGCCCGAGCGCCCGTATCGGCTCTGAATCTTATCTGATATTGTAAACGAGACAAAAGTTTACTATGCGAGATGTAAGAACTGTAATCGTGCATTGTTAACTTGTATGACTTCAATTTCCTGCAGGAATTGTGACTGCTTGTACTTATTGTTAGAACTTTTGTGAAATTTCTGAAAACAAAATGTGGAGAACGTTATTTTTATTGCAAGGCATTTTCAGGGATTTCAATTATTGCAAAAGAAAAAAATGACCCATTTAATAAAAGATAAGGTACTTGATGTCTTATTTAATATCTATATAGAGGATGATAAGATAATGAGAGCAAAAAAAATATTACTGAAAATTGTTATATATTAAAAATGAATCGTGATATTTTATGCAAGTTTAGATAATACTATTAAGAATTCTCTTTCTCAAATAATTTATAATTTTACGAACAATATTTATAAGCTATATTTATAAAATTCATTTAAAAAGAAAATATTTTTCTTCGGGTGATTCCAGTATTTTATTTTTGCGGCCAAAATTAATTTCGAGTGGATCAAATTTGTTTTGTAAATTAAAGCTAGTGAATTTTAGTTACAAAATTTAATTGAAAATGAAAACAATAAAAAAGAAGATGTTGATAACTTTCAAGAACGTTATGCTTTGATACATTTTTAAATATGACGTTGGAACAAATTCCTAAGTAAACGTGAAGGCACATCACGTCTCACGTCAATGACACTACTTAAAATTTAACGCGAAATCTTTTATCTTGCGTCTGAAAAAGGAAATGAGCTAAAAATAAGTAAAAGGCCATGGTTGCAGGTGACGAAATAATTATGCTAATAGTTTGAACATGTCATTGTCAAATGAATTTACTTGGTGTCACTCCAGTAGTATACCCTATCGCAAAAAATTGAAACATAAGGAAAAGCCCCGTTCGATTAATACATATAAAAAAAAACATAGATAACGTACTGATTGTAGATTGCGTAAATATTTTCTACAATCAGATAGCACGTTCAAATATACTCTGAAAATCACATTTCTTCATGATACTATTGATTTTTCCGAATCAATTTCACCGAAATCCTCACATTCTTATATGTCTATAACGAACTTAAAATACCACTGCAATTAAAAGAAAAAAAGAATCACTATATCAAAATATGAATCAGATTATCCAACTTCTGTAGTTACATCGAATTACAGTATATCATTACACGTACAATTTGAAAATGAAAATAAAAACACACCTAACGTCTATTTTCTTCCTCGCGTATCACAACAATGTACCTGTGTACAGCGCACATTCGAAAACGGAGCTTTCTACGACGACACGCCGCAACGTTCAGAAGCGGCGCACGTCCTTTCGTAAAACGCGCACCTTTTGGAAACCGGACACTTCACCCCCGGAAACCATGCATCACCGACAATCGGTCTATCGACTACTTAGCGCACGCACGGGAGAAGCGCTTAATTAAAGGGAAGAAAAGAAGTCGAGTGGCTCACCTCAGTGGTCTTCATGATCGCACGGCTTCGGCGGGGGCGAGGCTGGGCGTAGCGAGGCGCAGGTGGCCGACGGGGCACTAACTGCGGAGCGTGTGCGGCGCGCGCGTCGCCAGCTGTCTCTGCAGCGTAATTTTTAAAATCGCCGGGCCCCTTATCCGAGCCTTCTTCATGTAAGTCTGCCGCTCCGAGCGCCTTGTTTACCTTTCCACAGCGCCGCTACATTTTTCCCTCTCCTGCCCTGCTGCGAGCGATCGCCGGTGTACTACTTGCTCAGTAGGGTAGTTCTTGGCCTGGGCCAGATGAAGTTTTCGCACAGTCCGTTACACGGCCGCTGAAGTTTTTTTGTGCACGATGAATTTTAATTTTGGTCTGATCTAAGTATGGTTGGAGCTGGACGGCGTGCGAATCTTCTCACGTTCCTAGAGTGTAAATACTGTTGGCAGGTGCACTATTCCGTCTTTGGTTGCAGCTGGAAGTAGGTTCACTTATTTAATTTTTATCTTAATTAAAGAGGTATTAAAGTTTGGACGTTGAGAATGAGGATATCAAGAGCTTTAAAATGGTCAAAGCTCCTAATTCGCATTTACATACAAAAGGAACTTAAGATTCAAAGTTTTTTTTTTTTTTTTTTTAAATTAACCATTTAAGATTTTTTTCTAATTGAGCAGTTAAGGTCTGTATAATCACGTAAAGTTGAATTTTAATATGTAAATTTAAATCTTATAAGAGATTATTTATTATAATTGTTTGAACAAACAAATTTGTTTATAAACCTTTTTTATTTCGAAGTAGTTACATAAATTACATACCTTATTAAATTACCTTCAATTTCGCAGCCATTTGTGATACCTTCTACAAAAAGAATAATACTTATGTACAAGCTTATTTCTGAAATATTATATACAATCAAAATTTTATCGACAATACGTCACAAATGCACTTTCGTTTCTCAGAATCGTCATTTCAAAACTGCAAAAATTCGAGCAGTAAATTTGTAGCCTCCAATCCTTTCGAAACTTCAAATGAAAAATTGAGCATTTGAGTAACCGTCGTTTACCTTGCGCTACTTACTTCGCGCAGCTTCTCAACCGCCTCACGCCGATTTCTCAGCAGAACGACCATTCGAAAACTGGCAGTAAAAAAAAAGCACACAATACTTTACCCCGATGAAACTGCAGCAGTCGAATAAAATCAGCCACGCTGATCGATTTCACCATGTACCCCGGAGTCGTTGAACCTTTCGTCGTGCGCCCCGCGGTTCCATCAGAGCGAAAACACGGATACCTACTAACGGTATTCCGCGCGGGCGTGCGGCAGCACAATTACTGTTCGGCTCCGAAAACTTTGTCTCGCGAAATGTAAGTAACGTATACGTAAAAAAAACTCGGGCGGGAAAAATCGGCGACACTTCGGGGAAGTCGCGAGCGCTCGACGCATGCGGCGTTGACCTTGCTCCCGACGGCACTGTCCCGCTCCTCGCGGGGGCAAAAAGACTCCTCTTCCGCGTGCGGCGGCACCCCCCCCCCCCCCCACCTCCGCCGCCTCCTCGCCGCTACTCGCTGCCGCCGTATACCGTACGCGAATGTACAGGGTGATGCGTCCGCGTTTTTATTACTTTTTGCTTTTGGTTAAGTTTGCGGCTTGTATGGTGATTATGTACACTGACGACGGGGGCATTCATGGCTAGTTTGTTGCTGCTATCGGACCTGTAATACATTTTGATTGGATGTAATGAGTGGCTGTAGTGAGACGTTCCAGTTAATGCTGCGTATTTATGATACTTAATGCAGGAAGTACTTATTGTGTTTTTACGTACATACTTTTAAGTTCATAAATAAGTGTCAATTATTTTATAAATAATATTCGAATTCAGAAAAGTGTTGTGTTATTAAATTTCTTGTAACTTAATTTTTAACAAACTGAATAATATTTTAGATTACAATTGAAATGAATGTCGGCAGAAAATGATATTTAGTTTTATTCTCACGTTCAGCAATATATTTATTTTTTTATGACTGTTATTTAATAAATTAATATATAATTTCAAATATAGTTAGAATAAGAAAAGCAAACACTAACAATAAATATAATCACTGCAATAAAAATATGTTTTTACTTTTACACACGTATATTACATATTAAATATGTAATATATGCGAGAGCCCCGATTGGCGATTAACTCCAAAAATTAGTTAATTACACTTTAAACAGCTCTGTATGTTTGAAAGTGCACCTGTTTCAACGAGATCACCCTGTATATTCAGCACAGGTACAGCGTAAAGTTCACAGCGGGCCGTTGCGACGACCGTTGTGCTCGCGTGTTTTTTCACAAGAGCAGAGTTAGTTCATTTAGTCGCAAGCACCTTTGCTAATTTGACGGAATTAACTTGTTCACCGGTACGCGCGTGAAAAAGCCACGATAACTCGTCCTTTTTTGCTTCGATTTTTCTCAGAATTAACTCGACGTCTCGACTACGTTATAGCGTGCATTGTTCACTCCACTTGCACGAGATAGATTCACGGTAATGGATGTCGCTGCGAGATTAAGGATGGAAAAAAACGACGAAGTATGTTTGTAAATGTAACGGACTACTGGTTAAAAGTACCTTGAATACCTTCATTCACTCTTACACTTTTTAGTAAGTTTTTCATGATGTTTGTGTAGTTAATTATTTTGTAATTTTGAAGAAGAATTTATAATGAAATTGTAAACGAATATAACCGTTAATTTTTAATAGACATTTTATGCCAATTGATATTTAATTCAGAAATATTTATCTTTCACGACAGTGGAAAAAGTATTTTGTAAGCAGGTATAACTATAAGAGCAAAATAATAATATAATTATTAATGAATAATGGATTCAGTTTTATCGTGCTCCAAAACACAACACATAAAGATCCTGCAGGCTCCAAAATTCGAATTTAACTATACCGCCCCACCTGTAGGATACTTACTTAACTATATTTAAAGGCCACTTGTTTAGTTGTTTTGATTTTCATAACCTCACTTTTAACACGTTGCAGACTTACAGTGTTTTGAATAACAGAGCACTAAGCAACGGAGATACGCAAAAATGTTTGTGTAATTCACAAAAGCATCACAAAATTACAATGCAGAATTCTTCAAAAGTATCGCCTAAATTTTCACCGGTTTCTAGTAAGTCAAATGCTATAATAAAAAGTATTTTAATTAAATTTAACATTAACTTATGAACGTCTTATTGCAGTATCTCCAGGTTCTAAAGTATCTCAGGGAAAAAATTTAACTGGTTACGCAAGGCTGGTAAGAGATATAGCTGCAGAGTTACATTCCAGTATTCAGCAGTGGAATGCACTTCATTTAAATGGAGTTTCTTTTCTGAAAAATATAGCTCGTTTAAAAGTTGATAAAACTTTTCCCGAAGAATTAGCAGGACCATGTGAAGATTTAGGAAAAGTTTGCGATGAAGCTGTGAGTTTTTTTCTGCATAAAACATCTTTAAAAAATTATATTTATGATTAAAATTATTTATAAATCATAGGACAAAATTGTGGAAAACTTAAGGATATTAACTAGTCAAATCAAATCAATTTCACATTTACATAAGACTGAAGATAATTTATTTTCAACCTGGCCGGTTGAAAAATTTGGTAAGAATTATTTTTAATAAGAAAATCTATGTATTCATTAATGAAATTATGCTAATCTATTTATAATTTAATGTTTTAGTATCAACAATTGAAAGTATATATGAAGTATATAAAAAAGAAGCAGAAGTAAAGAGAATTATTTTAGAAAATGTAGCTCATGACCATAGGGATAGCTGGAAAATGTTGCATCTAGCTGCATGGGTACATCAGACACAAATTTCTGATAGTGTAACTACTAATTTAGAATCAATGCTTATTGAAACTAAATTAAGATAAGGTATTTCGTAAATTTATATATATATATATAATAAAATAAAATTTTTTGAAAAAACCTGCCATGTTTGCACACTGTAAATTCTTTTATTAATTTTTACCTTTTTATACCAATGAATGTTTTTCAATCTTCAGAATTTTAATTATATTTTAATTTTTTTTTATTCGTCATTTCTGTTTATACTATCTTTATTTTGTTCAGTCAGAGTGAGTCAGCAAACTCGATCATTTTCACTTTGCCGATCCAAATGTATGTAGTATTCTCATTGTAAAGCTACAGCTATATTATCTGCAAAAAAGCATAACTAACCTAGCATATATACTGCATTTCGGCAAAACACTACCATAACCTTACTTGTGAATATTCCCGGTGATCTGTTTTTGTGTGTGATATTTAATAAAGTTTTAGATAATTATACTTAAACAATATGCAAGTTAAGACAGTAAGTAGCCTGATAAATAACATACGAAGAACAATTTATGGTCAAAGAACAATGAGTTCAGAAAAAGTTCCGAAATCGTTGCTATATAAAGGGTATGGAGAGCCTGAAGAAGTTCTTGAAGTAATAAGTGATTCATGTACTCCACAGCCAAGTGCGAATCAAGTAAGATTAATATGCAACCATCATTAAAAATCTTATTCATTCATTGAGTAAGTAATTAATCAACTATTATTTAATTTTTGTAGGTACTTGTAAAATGGCTGTATGCACCTGTAAATCCTGCTGATATAAATACATTACAAGGAAAGTATCCCAGTAAACCCCCTTTACCTGCTGTCGCAGGGAATGAAGGTGTAGGAGAAATAGTAGCAGTTGGACCAAATACTCAGAATTTTTGTATTGGTGATAAAGTTGTCCCCAATGGACTTAATAAAGGAACATGGAGGACGCATGCAATATACGATTCTAAAGAAATGTATAAAGTATGTGCATTATATTGTTTCTTTGCTCAATTATAAATTTAACAAGTATTTATTATATTTTTTTTTAGATATCCAAAGGTATGGATATGATAGAAGCTAGTATGTTAAACGTGAATCCTTGCACTGCATACCGAATGTTGAAGGATTTTGTACCCTTAAAACCTGGTGACACTGTAATTCAAAATGGTGGAAATTCAGCTGTTGGTCAATTGGTCATTCAATTATGCAAAATTTGGGGGATCAAATCTGTCAATATTATTCGGAATAGACCAGATATTCAATGTTTCAAGGTAAAAACGATTATTAAAATTAGATCAATTACAGATATTAAAGATTCAATATTTAATATATTTTTATATTCCAGGATCAACTTTTAGAGATGGGTGCTAATGTAGTATTTACTGAAGAAGAATTAAGAACAACTGATATTTTTAAAAGTAAAAAGTTACTACAACCAAAGCTTGCATTAAATTGTATTTGTGGTAAAAATGCAGCAGAAGTTCAAAGGCATTTAGGACATGGTGGTGTTATGGTTACTTATGGAGCAATGTCAAGGGAACCACTGACTGTTCCAGCTTCTTCTCTAATTTTTAAGGCAAGAATTAATTATGAATTAATAGTTTTTCAAGATTTATTATATTTTTTATTATTTTCTATCAAAATTTTTTATTATTTTCTTGTTACTATAGGACATTAGTTTTAAAGGATTCTGGATGTCAGCATGGACCACTAAAAATGCAGAATCTGAAGAGCGTTTTAAAATGCTGAATGAGCTGCAACAGTTGTTCATAGAAAAAAAGTTGAAAGCTCCGACATACCAATTAGTTCCATTTTGTGATTATAAGGAAGCTGTTATAAATGTCCTCAAACCAGGAGGCCAAGGGAATGTAAAATATATCTTGGATATGACTCAATAGGATAATCAGGTTAAGAGATAGTGCATAATATTTTTTATTACTAAATAAAAATCGAGAAAATTTATTTTCTTAAACGATTAAATTTATATAATTGATTCTTTTTTTTTTGTACATAGTTTAAAGTTATTTCTTTGTATACAATGGATAAAGTCGAGTACAAGGTGTTGTGTAATATCCAGAAAAATGATTCGTGTCAATTTTTTTAAAAAATACAAAACGTTAAAAATGTAATATTTGCTATTTTAAAATTTATTTTTTTATTGCAATAACTTTATAAATGCATGTATTTAAACTTTCATGATAAAATTTAATTTTTTTAAAACGTATTAAAAAATAACTAATGCAAAAGAATAGATTAGAGTAATTATTATTTTAATTAAATAAATGAAATACTTAAGTGTTTTACGTTAAAAAGTTAAAATGTTTAAATCTGTTAAACTAGACTATTTATTATATTTTGTCTAAAAGTTTTAAATAGATAAAAAAATATCCTTCATGTAAAAGTGGCACTTAAAATCTTTCTCATAAAGACCTCTGTGGTTGAACAACCTTAAGAATAAAAAAATTCAAGTGTGAATAGAGACTTCCCCGCATCCTTCAACTTTGAACCCTCAAATCGACCGAATTCATTTTTCCGAAACGCTCAGCGACGATCAACGCCTGCAATAAAATAAAATAAAATAATAAAAAAAATAAGAAATAAAATAATAAACGCTTGTAACTCTGCAGCGAATGTAACAGATCCAATTTACATCGAACCATCAAAAAGTACTCCGAATAACTGCGCGCAAGAGCAATTTCTTCGCACACACCGGGGCAGCTAAACGACGTCGATGAAGTTCATGAGATCGTCGTCGCGTGGTGGCCGAGGCGACATCTCGCCGTCGGCGAACTCGGAGTTCACATTATCGTAGAGGCTGTTCCTGTACTCGTTGACGGGCGGATTGCCGTTGCTCAGATCGGCGTCGTCGCCGGGATGAGCCGAGTCGCTGGTCGCCGTGGCGTCCTCGCTGCAGTCCATGAGAGCGCGCTCGTCGTCCGCGCTGAACAGGTGCAGGCTGAACGGACGCTGCGGCTGAGTCTCTTCCTTGCCCAGCTGACGGGCCAACGTCTCCAGCTCCTGGCGCGCGCATTTGTTGCTCACCGCCGGAGGACTCGCCGTCCCCAGGGACTGCAGACTGGACGTCGAGCGACTGCTGCTCACGTGACCGTACGACGCTACGTACCTGCGTACCGGGAGGAATGTTTTGATTTAATTGTTTTAGAGTAGTTCGGTGAAAAAAATTTTTTTCGTGATAATTTAAATTAAGGTCATAATGACTTTGCAAAATTATATGATTTTTGTAGTATTATATAAATATTATGTAAAATCGTGCAGTTGGCAAACTTGTAATCTAATTTAATGTATGTGTGAAAACATTATTTGAGATCTCATTTGTCATTTTAAATCAAATTTTATGTCAGATCTCTCTTAAAAGAAACTTTAGTACTGCAAAATTAGTTGAAAAATATTTATAAACATATACCATGTACTGGATTTTCCGAAGAATCATATGAATAACACTTTATAGGTGCGCGATTATATTGTAAAAATTTAATTTCATAGCGTTTAAAATTCACTTTTTTAATAAGTACTATAAGGCCCATCAAACTTTTGAATTACATAAAATGATAATTGTTTACACCAATTAATTAAAATGATCATAAGAACGAGAGAATCAAATTATCGCTAACATCACAAACATTCATGGATATTAGCCGTAAGTAGATTAGTTTGTTGAATAAAAGATTATTCATTATTCAAGGAAATCAATAGGCTTTACGAATGTGACATAATTGCATGATCTTTTTAGGCATTTGATTAAGCTGCCCAGTAACGATAATTCAGATAACTGACAAAAAATGAAAAGCCGTAATATTTTAAAAATAAAAGGCACATTTAGAAACGAAACTTACACGTTCTTCCCTAGCAAAGTGACCCGGTCGCCGTAGTATGAGAGCGAACCCATGATGCCTTCGTCGTCACTGTACTCTAGCAGTTTAACGTTTTCCAAAATTTCCTTGCGATCTTTGTACTTTTCATCGTATCTCTGAATAAGCCGGTTGAAACTTGCATCTTGATTCTGCATGCCCAACCGCAGTAAAATTGACACACGCACGTTGTGATTCTGCAGCTCACGCAAACAGTCGGTTCTAATCTGCCAGAGGTCCTTGTAGCTCATGTTTCCGTATGTCTTCATAAAAAATTTTTAATGTCATTGTTTTTCCCGTATTTTTTTCTTCACAGTAGTAATATTTTATAATAAAATAATGAGTTGTCCTAGATATAAGATATAGGTATCTGGAAAAATTCTACTATTCGCTTATTGTGAAACTGTTTTTTGAAAATTTGATATCCTTTTAGTGGTTTTACCAACCACTAAAAGTGTTGGTAATTATTTAATTATTTAATAACGGTTATTTATTAAAACTAATTTCTTAATAAATAACCGTTATAAAATAATTAAGCGTTTGCTATTTCACTTGTTCTAATTATCGTTGACGAAAAGAAAATCCTTAACAGTTTTTTGCTAGTTAAACTTACAACTTTAAAATTTCTTACGGAACTGACGTCATTGAGAAATATTTAAAGACTTTTTTAAATCTCGCACTCGCAATGCTTTCAGCACAAAGTAACGATCTACTCGATTCTCACGCTTTCGCGAAGTAAGCCAAAAAAAATCACTCACCTCGATGACGAGCTGATAGGCGAGCTCGATGTGCTCGGTGAGGCATCGATCCAGGGCCATGTCGCGCAGTGCGTCGAGGTGGTTCAGCGTGATCAGGACGAGCTCGCGCGGCCCGCTGGCCGTCGCCAGCTGGTACTTGACCATCATGATCATCAGGTCGAAGAGCTTGTTCATGCTGTTGCTGTCGAGGCGCATGATCGAGGAGAGGGCGACGCGCTCCAGCGTCGAGCGCAGCATCGTCAGGCTCATCAGCGGCGCCTCGTCGAACACCAGGCGCAGCTGCTTGGGGCTCAGCAGGGCGTACACCACGTCGTTGATCACTGAGGACGAGATTGTCTCTGTCAGTGCCGGAGGCAAGAAAAAAATTTCAGCTTTTATTGTCATTGGAACAATATTTTTTCTTTATAACGGGAGAAACTGTAGAATTGTGTGGAAAATGTTGTTGTTAATAGAATGTGATATATATGATGTAATAAGGTAAAAAGAATCTGCGGATAATTGTTTGTATCGTGCTGAAACTAGTTCTTATTAATTTTTATTGGAAAGTGGTTTCCGTTAACTGGTTCACTTTGTTTTTTAATATTTACGATAATCAATATGCCTATAAATTTAACTAATAGACTAAAGTGCATGTAACAAGGAAGTGAATGAGCAATTTTTAAAAGCCATTATTGATCAGTTGTTAAAAGAAACGTATTAAATTGTTATTTGCATTGCAGATTAAAAAATAACGTTATTAAATCTGTACAAGTCCTACTAAAGCTACCGAATTATGAAACAAAATAAATTAATGAATTTTAAGTATAGCTTGCATCAACAATCATTAAACTAAAAAAATTAATTTTTAAAGCTTTAAGGAAAATCCTTTAGTTATTATTAAAACCAAAAAAAAAGAACAATGCGACGTTTATCGTAAAAGCACCGGTATCACTTTTCTAGAGAATAAAGAAAGCTGTAAGCACAAGTTAAAATCACGCCTCATTAACTATGCATCCTAGAAACGTCGATCGCCCGCAATCAAACGTCCGAGAATAGAAAAGCGACTAGCCTTGAACGGTCTTATCGGGGCAGATCCGCTGGGTCTGTAGCCGCTGCTGCAGCACATAGAGCATCTCGCCGCCCATGTTCAGGTAGAGAATCGGCGTCGCGAAATTCGCCATGTCGAGGCTGCGGTGATTCCGTTGATCTTGCGCTGCGACGATCGGACTCGCGGTTATTGCCACCCCGGCCGTAGTCGACAATTAACACTGGCTGTACGCGCGGCCCTCAGCTGTTTTGTTTACCGATTGTTGGCCCACGCGGTTTCCATAACGACAGGCGCGCGAAAGCTCTGCGCAAGCTCGCCCGGCCGGAGTCGCGATTACGTTTTTTTCGTGCAATTGTGCGAGCAGTTTATTGCGCCGTTCGAGAAATTTTGATATTCAAAGGTTGGGAAACGTGAGTTATTGATTTTCTTTGGTTCAAATGATGTTGTTAGGCATTAAAAGAAAAATTTGTGAGTGATTGTGCGTTTTTATATATAAATTTAGTGACGAGGGAATTTTCAAATCTAAAGTCACTGGAATTTCGATGAACGACTTTGAGAAAAAACAGGAGCAATGTAAAAGAATTTGTTACTTTATTATTTATAAAATTTTAACATTTACAGTATATAACGGAGCTCCTACAGAATTGCAACCTGCGCAGCTTACTGTCTAATAAACGCTTTACAAGAGCACTGTTTAAATACAAATTCCTTGTATTGGCTTGCTAAGATCAGGCTATTTTTATTTGATTCAATTTTTTTAATAGCACAAATCAAAAGCGTATTTTTAGTAAAATGTTATTTAGTATTATCAAACACTTAGAAAGCTATTGAGTAAAACAGTTGATTTGAGGTGAGTTGTCAACCATTAAAAATACTTATGGCCCTTTAAATTTGTAGTAAATTTTCTTTATTTACTTTACATGAATTATTGAAAGTATAAAATGGCCTACATGATTAGCGCATAGTATAAAAATTATTTGATTATACAAATTTTAAAAGGAACTGTTAAATGATAATATTGCCGTAATATCGGAGCAGATAATATCATCAGTTCTAACGAATTCCCTTTTCATTACCCTATAAGTAGTATTATTCAAATATTATGTCAATTAAGTTTTAGTAATTATTGTCATTTATTTAGCTGTTCATTTTTTACCGAATATTCTGAGAAAGATTTCTATTATTATAACTTTTAAATTGAATTTACAATTTTGGATTACGATATTTATCGATATTTATGCTAAAAATTGCCAAAATGACAATTTTCCAAAAAAGTATAATATTCACATCTAAAAGGCTAATAGTAACCCACGCGTCTTTTCTCAACATATAAAAAACTTTTATTATTATACAAAAATATATTTAAATAATTCGCGGCTATATTGCAATATCATATTATAATACTTTGAAGTACACAACAGCATTTTACATAAATAAAAACAGCTTTACAGCTGTTAAAAACCGGAATAAAACTGACCAGATTTTTACTCTTCTTTTTAGACTCCGCAATCATTTCAAAATAAGAAAATGTTCATTCTCGTGTTAAACCGAGAATAAGTAAATGTATAAGTACATAAATCCGATATTCCGATATTAGAAAAGATGAGATTCTTCTCATTTTTGCACCAGGGATGTAAACATCATATCGCAAAAATGAATTTCATTTACCAATAAGTCGTAAATTTTTTCATTAATTATCCATACTATCTAAACATGAATAAATGAAAATTCACACACAAACAAATGGTAACTATTAGTCATTTATTTCACTTCTTCATATTTAGAGGGATTAAACGTGTCGCTAGAGTTTAAAAGTAAACTAATGGCCAGTTTCACTTCAATTTTCTGTATCAGAATCCCTGAGATTGTCAGTACAACCGCGATTATTGCTTATTCTCGTCATTAAAATCTGTATCTTACTATCAATAACAATTAACGAGCTAACAATTCGGCAACGATGAAGTTTAGACTGATCGCAGAGCGACGACGAAGCTGAGGAGTGCAATGAGCGCGGACAGTTGAATGTCCGTCGCAGAATTCGGTGATGATTTGTCGTCGTAGCTGGCGAAGTGGATCCTGCCCTCTTCGCCTGGGAACACTGGGCTCGTCATGTTGATGTACTCGGCGACTACATCCGCTACCGTCGCATCTGCAGAAAAAGAGTAAGAGTACATTACAGCTTTATAACGATGCTCAATGCTGATAAACTAAAATATGAAAAACTTGTAAAAAATAGCGTGATTATTAAAACTGTATAGAAAGAATCTATTCAATAGTATTAAGCGCATCTTATTACGTGTCTTTCATATCTATATATGTAACTTCTGTAATGTAAATGCAAGGTGTTTATATGAAAACGTTAATGCAAACATTATTAATGCGCCAATCTTCTATAAAATATAATACATTACAATTAATAATAATCTTTGTTCATTTCTATAAAAAAATTAAAAGCTTAAAATACTCGAATATCCTTTCTACCGAAAACAGTAAAAAATTGAATTGAAAAAATTTAAAAAGATCACTCACTCAAGCTGCTGTACTTGAGTCCTTTGAAGACGGTGTACCCATCGCCGCCCTGGAACAAGAACTCCGGCAGTATCACCCTGTACGTCTGGTCGGGCTCCACCGGCTGGTACTTGGGCACGATGCACCTGCTGCAGCGCGCCTTCGCCCCGACGACCCGCGAGTTCAACGGCTGATCCAGGTCGTACGCCACCTGCGAACGCGAACCACGTGAGAATCGGCGCATACGCGCATAATCGACCGAGTTTCGCAACGACTCGTCATTCGGCCTCTGCAAGCGATACGGCTACCTAGTTCTCTATAAGCCGGCTGATAATTTTATGGTTTTGCACACGGGAGATTAGCTATAGATAGCGAGTTTTTGCTAAATCATTATGTTTTCCTAATTGTTCGCCGGGTATGTACATATTTGTCTTTGAGGCGTGTAAATGATAAAATTGTGCACGAGTAGAGAAAATTACGAGAGCCGTTTGTTTATTCTAAGATCAATATTTTTTGGTGCTTTGCATGTTTGAATGAGATAATATAACTGAAAATTTAAAGGCAAAATAAACTCTTATATAAATGAACAATTGTGATTCATTTAAAATGCTTAAGACTATGCCGCAACATGTTGAAAATTAAAGATTTTTCTCTGTTTACCAGGAAAATGCACATTATCAAATATCGAAGAAATCTTGAAAAAAGCAACAAAAAAAAAAAAAACAATTTTTGCATTTATTTCTGCGGATATTAGTTAAATAATTATGTAACAATTCAACCACTACATTATTTTTTTATAACCAAAGTTGGGATATCAAAATGCTAAAATATAAACTTATCTGCTTAGTTCAGATGCTACAAATACGATGTAATCTAAAAACTAATTTATAATTTATAAACAAGAATTATCGAATCTCCAAAGATATTTTTTTTTATTACTTCGCAGTGTTATTTAAATATCTTTTGAAGTCTTTCAAACATAAAAAAAAACTAAAACGCACATTTTTATCAGTCTCATTTTAATGCCCATCTCGGAACTGCCTATAATTACGTGCGCTTAAAAAATCCATAAGAAGACTCGAGCCGGGCCTTCGATCGATCAAGGAGAGAAATGAATCGATCAGCCTCCTCTCTAACGCGATCCTACAGCGTGCACGTAAACATCCATTGACCGAGAAATAGGTCCCGGGTAAAACCCACCTTCAGGCCGGAGACTTGAAGGAAGCCGCCGCCGTGACTGGTCGAATTCGGGCTAATTCTGTCGTGGACGCTCCACTCCAGCATCTCCAGTATCGTCTTGCCGGTCATGTCAACCTTCAGCAGCCGCGTGCCGAACGGGAAGGCGGTGAGCACATCGTTCATCGTCACCTGAAAAGGACCAGACCGTCACTTCTCTTCTTCTTCTTGTTTTTTATTGGCAGTGGGTTATTCTTAACTCCACGACGAGACCGTCACGTGGAAGAAAAAAAAATCAAGCTGAGGAAATGTGAGGAACAGGAGGCGGGCAGATAAGGCCCGTACAAGCTATTTCCTAATGGCGCGCTTCGGTTACGTCGGGACTGGAATGTTTTTGTGTGCCGATTTCGGGGCTAGGATGGCGCGTAAAGCGATTTCGAGGATTAGTGCCTGTTGTGAATTTTAAACTTAATCCTATTTTTTAATATGTTTTTTAGGAATTTTAAATGTGAGCCTCGATAGTCACTTTTAAATCCTTTTTTCAGATTCACGCGCCGCTATTTATCATTGACATTCAGTTACGTAATATTCTATTTAACTGTACCTTTTCAGCGCTACTTTTATTGAAATATTTTGTTTTCATAAAATGGGAATGTGATTTGAAACAAAAAAGGAAACTTAAAATATTTAACATACGCAAATAATTATTTTTAAACTTTGACCAAAAGGTGAAGTTAAATTGATCTAATCTGTGAGACAATGTAGCCAGGTTGTGGCGATTTATAGCCACTTTTGTATGTGTTTTAATTACCATATGTATTACTGACCTGGCTATACTGCTGTGAGAATGTATTCGTGAGAAAGGATGACATTTGTGAATGGTCTAATGTAACAAAACACTGGCACTTATAAAAATTGAATTACCTCATTGGTGCTTATTGAGCCAACAGACGTCCTGATACCACCGCCCTGATGTACCGCTATCGCAGCATCGGTCCATCCATTGTCAACCGTGAAATTCCTCAGGTTCTTTAAAAATAAAATAGTTGAATAAAAAAGATTCTATATTATCTACCTTAATTATAAAGTATAATTTATCTATTTGTTCCTTATTGCTTATTTTTCATTGTAAATATGATGAATCGTAATTGTATATTCATTACTTAATTTCTGTGTAAATAAATCGAATAAATAGAATAATTAAAATGACACATCGAAGTGTAATTTTAACCATCTACCATAAAAAAGGCGTGAAAAATAATAGTAGAATTAGAAGGCAACATTGTATCCTGCAATTTATCCTGAATAACATCGACTCTTTTAAATTGTTCTTTCACAACATCACAAGTAGATTCTAAATTTCGAACAGAAAGGAATAAATAATGCAAAAAAATACACCTACATGATAGATCATTGCGTCGGTAACGAGATTTCCAAAATTGCACTCCCACAGCCTGCACTTGATGTCGGTACCCTCCAGGTAAACCTTCGTGAACCCGATGACTTTAGCAGTGGAATTTCCCAGCGGCTCCAGCCACCTCTTCACCTCCGCGTCTACGTCCGGCGCCATGGGCACGCTGCTGTCCACCAGTATCGGGCTGCCCTCGATCTTCGCGATCTCCCCGCGCTCGTCGATCTCCAGCGTCAGGTTACCCAGGTACTTGGTGTACGCGTACGCCTGGACGACGTAGGCCTTCCTGCCGCTGGCCTGCACGACCTCCGTGGGGTAGAGGCCCTCCGGGGCCTCCGTGTCCGGCTGCGCGCCGTTGTACAGGAAGGTGTTGGTGTGGCCCCCGACCACCAGGTCGACGTCCTCCACCTCGCGGGCTATCCGCTTGTCCACCTCGTAGCCCGAGTGGCCGAGCGCGACGATGATGTCCACGCCCTGGGAGCGGAGGCGGCGGGCCTCCTCGCGGATCGCCGCCACCTCGTCCAGGAACTTCACGTCGCCCGGCGCCGACAGCTGCTGCGTCTCCGACGTCAGGTAGCCGATCACGCCGATCTTGCGGCCCTTCGCCTCCAGGATCGCCGACTTTTTCAGCTGATTCGTGCGCGCGAGCCGCGGCTCGCTCGAGAGGTCCAGGTTAGCGGCGACTACCGGGAAGCTCGCGTTGTTCAGGTAGGGTACAAGACCATCCACGCCGTCGTCGAACTCGTGGTTGCCCAAACTCTGTTTGAAAATCATTTTTTATTAGCTGTGTTATTATTTAAATAAACCATTTTACTCTAATTTCATTTTAATACAACCTTTATTGCAGTGATCCGCAAAATGTAGATATTCATTTTTTACATTTTCTGTTTAAGGATACAATATTTTTTTAACTTTTCTTTCAGCAAATAATATTTGGAATGTAAAGAAGATTAATATATTAATATATTATTATACTGAGACACTTTGTATTTTTCCAGAAAAATAAACTAATCTACTTTTTGATTTCAAATTTAATTCAAATGAACGAATAAATTTAAGGAAATTAATTATAGTAAACTGGCAATAAATGACTGATCATAAAAAAACCTTTTAACATTCTTTACGTAGAATTACACTTAGCAAAACACTGAAATTTTTAGAGATTAATGTTTTACTGATCCAAAGCTCATAATTTTTTTTAAACATAAATTATTAGGTAAGAATTTTATACTGGATTCTTTTGGCGCCTAAAGAATAGATTACGCAAAACCTATGAATTATGATTGGTTTATGCATCAACACTTATCGATTGAAAAACACAAGTGCCACGATGACAGTTGTTTACCCGTGGGTAAACGTTAGGTCTCTCGAAAAAATTGAGGAATTAAAGAAAAATGCTAATGAGATAAACTTTGATACTATCTTTAAAAATTCATCACATTATGCAATATCGTCATTGATAGACGATTCGCTAGCAATTTTCTAAAATTTTTCGTTGTATTTTATCTTGTATATAATCACAGTATATGCTTCTAGACATTTTATTTTATTGATGCACATAGACATTTGTGAAATGATGAATTAAAAATAAATTAATATGCAATTTGTTATAATGTATTATAAAGTTTTCTACTTTCTTTAATTTGACGAAAATACGAAATTT
>JAXIUT010014106.1:63611-78361 GCA_035586675.1 Eurytoma californica
AATAATAGCAATTAACAATTTTAGAAATAATTGATCAACTATTTGCATATTACTGCTAAAGAAGCTATTGTCCTAATTTTTAAATTATAATCTAATTCGGAAATAGATGTAATGCGTTGCATGTATATTATCTGCAGCGAAAATGTGAGAATTCCTTATCGAAACAAACGCGAAACATTCATCCTTTAAGAGTGATGAATTGCATTATCTCAATTTTCTTCACAATGTTATGATTAATTGTAAGATTGGCGGTAACAACAATAAAGATAAGTTTTCTTGTAAATTCCCATAATTATGCGATCATTTCATACAACTCTTTTCTCGATAAAACTGTTGAAAAAAAATATTTTTAAAAAGAATAGCAAAGATTATAAGCAATGAAAGTCTCATTCAATTGCGTCGGATTATAAAAACAATTTTTTTCTAAAAGTCCTTTCTCTGAACATGCCATTATACATTGTATCAAAATAAAAATTTCCACAATTTCAAATTTCAAATTCATATTGTAATTTGCATCCTTTGTATATTGTAATGATCCTCACGTTCTCTTATTCTCAAAACGCTCTTTTACTATTCGAAAGCTAATCATGGACAATAATTGCGCCAATTTTATTCCCCGGGGATTATTTTGAAAATCTGACGTGGCAAACAAGGCACGTGTACGACTTAAAAAAATAAGTCTCGTTTCGCGTAGCCTCGACGATAACCGCGTGCAACCGAGTAGCCCATTCCCGGCAAGCATAAAAAATTTCGAATCCCGTTCAGTTTCTCCGATTCTGCGTAAATGCAGTTCGAAGCCAGTGAGTCGCAATAAATCTAGAACTGGGACTTTCGCCGCGACTCGTGCCGAATTTAAAATTCGCGCCACGCGCTATCGAACGAGCCACTTAAATCGTTACGAAATCAATTAGCGCTTCTCGATGCTTAAAGGCTCCGTCGTATCTGATGACAAGAAGGGAAAATGGCTAAAAGCTTTTTTAGAAATAAGAATCTGTCGAATATATATAGAGAAAATAGTGTTGAAAGACTTAAGAGTCTCAATATTTATGGAACTATAAAGCACAGAAATTCTTGATGGTGTAAAGTCCTTCAACTAATTTTGTATAAGAGATGGTAATATTCAATTTGGTGATTTTGTGTCATCGAAAAAAAATGAACTCATTATCAATCCTATAAATTACTAGATTTTGAAACAAATAATTTAAATTAAAAAAAATATTATCGCTATCAATGGTGCAAAGGAGACTGAACATTTGAGCTGCACTTTTAGCTACTTAAACTGCTTTTACCTTATTTCGCAAACGCAAAATAAACAAATATTGGTGTTCCATTTAAATGAGTTAAAAAAATGAATTAAAATGAATTAAATAGTAAAACTAACTAAAATATTCTTTGAATATGTACTCACCGCGACATCCGGGTGCAGGATGTTGAGGAACCTGGCGACGATCTTCCACTTGTAGTAGGTGAACAGGGTGGTGCCCTGGTAGGTGTCGCCGGCGTTCAGGAAGAAGAGGGGCGTACCCTGGGCCTCGGCGTCGCTGCGAGCCTGCCGGACGAGGGTGGCGATGCGGGCGAAGCCGCCGTAGCACCTTCCCGCCTCCCGGTCGCGCGGATTGCAGTTGCCCGAGTGCTGCGACGTCTCGTCGAACCTGCGCCGGCAAATTCAACCAGTAGGTCAGGTGCCATGAGCCGAGGCGCGTTTTTACGGACACGCGGAAAACATATTGGGCTGCGATTATTTTTGATATTATTGTAGGCCAGGGTATTATTAGGCTTCGTAGAGAACGACGCAGAATGCAAGATGCCTCGGACGAGCTTATTTGATGTCTCGTGTAATTGCTTTTTTTTTAAAAAAGGGTTTAAAATGAGAGTTACGTTAGTTTCATAGGTAAAGAGGGAATTGAAAAACTAATTGACTGATACAGTCGAGCTTGGAGTGGCTCATATTTTCCTGTTGAAATTTTTGGATAATTTACTATGAGGGTATATATTTTTTTAATATTTTTAATAATCTATGTATTCTGTTATCTGGATTTTTTCCTTAACGGTTTTGCAAATTTTTGATTTTTGCTTTTTCTTTTTTGTTCTGTACGTGTCGGGTGTTATGCCACTGACAACTTATTGCGCAAAAGAGTTATCGCTGCGTAAATTCGAATCAATTTGGAATTTTTAAATAAAGTCATGCGTGAGTTTTGCACTATCGCCTTACTTTTCTTACATTTTTTAAAACTTATTTTTAACCTGTTTTCAATGTCATTCTGATAGAATTCTCTGAAGATAACAAAACGTTAAGAATGCAATTTTAATTATTTGCTATTTCCGAAATAAAGGTTACTATAATAAATGACAATGAGAAAGCAATGTAAAGTAAGCATTTTGAAACTATACTGTAAGCACAAACGCAAGTGAAATCAGAATTCCATGATTCACAAAACTTCGAGAAATACCAGGTTTACGAATAAATTTTAAGGAATGTCGATTGATTCAACAATCACACGTTCGAATTTCAATCGATCGGTAATCCTCTACTTCCGAAATCTCCTATCATGCCTTTCAGCGCTGCAGAGTCTCGTCGATCGTTATGAAAAGACCGACTATTGAACTAACAAAGCGTTGACTTTTGCGCGCACAAGAAGTGTTTTCCATTCGGCTCGAAGTTATTAAGACACGACGCGAGCGAAACCGTGTGGTGCGAAGTCGCACGCGGGGACACACGTGTTTGCGCAGAAAACACTCGATTATAATTAGCTACGGATTGTTTTAAATAATTCGCCGACGATTTAGAATATTTTTTTGTGCACTTTGCTAAATTATAGATAATAAATTACTTCCAATTTAGGAAGAATCGCGTGTTTGCTTATCGTTGAGTTTTTTTGCTTCCTGGGAATAGTAAAATTTTAACGATAAATATTATAGTAAATTAATGATTGAGGAAAATAAAACAAATGAAATTTTTTATTCATATTACTTTTTAATGGAAATGATTATTGATGACTTAATGTGTTAAATTTTAAAGTTCGAAAAGAAAACTTAATAAGTGCACGACCAAAAGACATTCTAATCAACTGTCATGATACTGAATTCCGTAAGAGCGACGCAGTTGATTTTAAATTTTGTAACATATTTTAAAGACAGTCGCATTCGGTGATTTAAGTTATAACATTGTTGCGCGACTTCTATTTTGAAATAATATAATTTAATAATCACAACAATTTTTAACAATGTGATGTTCTATTGTCGTAAGACTATATTAACATGCTCATTATCACTTATAAAAAAAAAGAGTTTTAATGTAATGTAGATAAAAATCGAGCAAACCCACGGTTAACAAATTTAAACCCACGCAATATATGTACGCACCTACCATCCTTTAGAAAATTTTAATAAAACTTCTTTTCGTAAACGCGACGCTATACTTCGCTTAATTTCCAAATTCCCAAAACCAACTATTAAAGTTAAAAAAAAAATGAATAAACTATGCGATCCGGTCGTAAAAAAGAGTATAACGGAGATCCATCTTTGTCGGCCTTTACGCAACGCCTTACCTCGAGTGCATGTCGTTGGTGTGTATGATCCGCAAGACGAGCCGATCGCCGGCGGCCGGGGCGGCGTTCGCCCCGGCCAGCAGGGCCAGAGCGCAGAGCATCAAGCACCCCGCTGCCATGGCTGAACTCGTCCACCGGCTGCTGTAAACTCAACTGAATCCCGCTGTTTCGGAGCACTCGACTCCCTTCGGCTCTGGCTTTCGGCGACTGGGGCTCGCGGCGGGCGGTGCGTGCGCGTTCCACGAGGAGCCGGACCCGACTGATCTTCCGGCCGCGTGCCTCTCTCTCCCCGTCGGCAGAGGCTGGGCGCGCTCGCGCCGCCGACTCCGTTTTTTTCCCTCCCCTCCAATTCGCCGGTGTCTCTTATCGCGCGCTCCGATCGGGGGCTCGCATCCGCGCTTGCAGTCGGAAGTCCGCGGAGGATGACAGGGAGATGCCGCGATAGGGCGGTAAGTGCGCGCCCTTGTGCAGGTGCACTCAATTCGGATGCTGGACGATGCGAACGTTTTTTCCGGTGGTGGGATGAATTCATTGGAGAGGCTCGAGATTTTACGATAACGAGTTATGAGCGCGATAAGAGGTGGGAGCAAATAGAGGGTGTTAGTTTCGGTGGATGTGCAAATACAAATTTCAAGATTTATACTCAGCCGAATATGTCAATTGTAATTGTAACTTGCTTATTAGCTAGTTAATTTACAGCTATCACAACTAATATAACCAATGTAACTAATGCAACTGTTATATAATTATTAAAATTATTATAAATATTATTATAGTTACTTGTATTTTTAACTGATTCGTGTCGAACATGCCTCAAGAATGGCAATTTTGTTTGAATAATCAGCTGCACAAAAGTTTCAATTTTCTTATTGTTTTTTTATTTTATGCATAAGCGCAATTCATCGTCTGTCGTTACTATTCTCGGAGTACGTTATAGGTACGAAATATAACTACCGTTGAGTGTGCGTTGCATAACTACTTTCGCCTGTTCAATATTTTTTTGCGAAGTTTATTTACTTTTCAGTAGTCGTTGTGCATTACGCTTCAAATTCTTATCTTAATGATTGACAAATTCTTATCTTAATGAATGCCGAGCGCGGTTGAAAAATTGTTAGAATGACCATCGACAATTCACTGTATTTTCTAATAGATATATTGAATTTCCTGTTCGCTGTTTTATCTCGAGAATCTTACTACTTAACTATTTTTTCGTGACTCACAGAAGTGTTCATACATACATACATACGATGAGATAGTTTCCATCACTAAATGCTAAATACATGGATAAAAGTAGCTATTACATGTGCAAATTGACAATAAATTTTGTTAATTACTTTAAATTCTTTCGAGAGACATTTTCACAATAATTTACTAGGTAGGCGTGCGTTTGAAACTTTTCCTTGTTAGAGATTAAAATCGCATAGTATAACATTTTGATAGATGCGGGTATATTCGAACTGGACAATTATAGTTTCTCTAAAATATATTAAATTTTTCATATATCTTAACTAGTACACAGTGACCGATTCATTTATTTTTTATTAATTTACTTACAGTATAATTGATTTATTAAACATAATATGTTCAAGATTCTTAAATTGCAAACACAAAAAAAAATCACTAAAATAAATAAGGAAGGTAAGAAAAAAAGTATCAATGACCATCGATACAAACATTTCATTCGATATCGCAAAAAAAATCGCTAGCAATCCTTCGTACATTTTTCATAAGCCAATTTCCAACGCGAAAAGGCACCTCGCGATTATCATTGCAAATTGAAAAATGCAACGGCTATTTATACAATCTAGTAGAGATCATAATTGTCGAGCGCGCGATAGCGCAGATAAATCTCGACTGGGACAGATATCTAAACAGTCGATCGTTTTTTTTTTCTTCACTCCTCAACACTCGCCTCGACGGTTTCACCGTCTCTTTTTTCTTCCTCTCGACACCGCTAATCGTCCTCCATCGTATTTTTTTTTCAACAAATTATCAAGGATCTCACGAAGTTCGACCAGGCGTACGACTGTTTCTTCAATAGAACTGATCCGCTATCGTTCAACAGGACCGGTTTTTAATTTCGACGATCCCTCCGAAGTCGAACCAGTGAAATTTGCTCGCGTATACGTCAATCTTAATTTTTATTTCAGCTAACATTTATTTAACGTCAAAAACATCCAGTTATTAAGACAAGTAGAAGATCTTCAATAAGTACACTTCAGCGAAATTCAACTTTAGCGAGATTCCAGTAGTATACGCCAGTGCAAGCATATTTATTCGCAAGGCCATACATTTTTTTCATCACGACTTTTTTTAATAAAATTCTCACGACGGGTGCTACAGTTGTAGCAATCCCGATCGCGAGCTTCCGAGGCTGTTTATTTTTTTTGTATAAAATCGCTAATTGGATGCCGCGCTTGGATCGATCTCCTTTATTCATTCGCGAGGCTGCGCATTTTTTCCATCGCGTCTATTTTCAATGAAACTCGCACGCAGGAGTACTTGGACCAATCGCGCTTGCACTTTCGCGAGATGAAAGAATCGCAATAAGTCCGCAATAAAACTGGCTCGCCGCGCTCGGAGCGAATCCGTTCGATGTAAACAACATCGCGAAAAGTGAAAATCTAAAAGTGGCGGCCGGCCCAATTAGGCTCGTTAAAGGTCGAGGCTCGAAATGCCGTTGTTTTTTTATCGGGCGCAATTAGATTACAAGGCTCTTCGCGGCAAACGGCAGTCACGTGCGGCGTGCGATCCGAGTGCGCGCCGCGGGCTGTAACGATAGCGTCGCGTGCACGTGAGCCACCTTATCACACGGGAGCTCTCGCGCGACGATAAGCGCTCGGAACGGTTAATTGGTCGCGGGAGAGGGATATGGGACCGGCTATGTTTTTTCCATCTGTCGTTTTACGCACGTGAATGATGCTGTTGGTATGTGCGCTTCGTGATTAAATATTAATTGTTCAAATACTGTGAATTTTGGCGTTGACGAAATTTTTTATGTTAGTGCATGTCTGGATTAAGTAAGTCTAGAGGTGCAGGCAACACCTCTACAGACAAGCTGAAAGAATTTAGGAAATGAAGACGAATGAATATGACTGATTGTGAAATTGAAGAAAAAACGTAAAACGATCTTTTACGACATGTTTTCATACTTGAATAAATGGAAAATAATAAAGCTTCGTGCTATTTTTCTGCAAGTCTGCGGATATGCAGCTCGCATTTCACATTTGTTTTATCTTGATTAAGATATTTTTATCCAAAAATGTAACAAGGTTGTGATTTTAAATTGCATATTGCCAAAAGCATAACAAAAGTAATAAAAGCAACTTGAGAAGCAAAAGTCACCTTTCCAATTTTATTAATCATAAAATTAATTGTAACATTGACGTATTTTTTTTATTTCAGCTAACTCTTATTTTCAATATGACTTGCTGAATCAACTAATGCATTGTGGGAGGTAGAACAGACATGACACCCGACACCCCGGGAAACTCTCCAGACACCATAAAAGGCCATAAACGATGAAAATTACTAAAAAATTAAAATTATTGTGATTAAATCACGTAA
Source organism: Eurytoma californica (assembly GCA_035586675.1). Taxonomy (NCBI): domain Eukaryota; kingdom Metazoa; phylum Arthropoda; class Insecta; order Hymenoptera; family Eurytomidae; genus Eurytoma; species Eurytoma californica. The sequence goes on from JAXIUT010014106.1 coordinate 70,727, forward strand.
TTTTCAAATCACGTGTTGATTGGAGACAAAAAATTACGTGATTTTTTAAAAATCACATGATTTAATAACATGATTTAATCACGTGATTATTTTAGACCGGGGCGGGTAGAGACCCTCAACGACAGGACAACACCGACGGACCCAACGCATCCCCATATTATTATTAATTTATATTAGTTCAAAATGGATGAAAAACCTTATTTTATGTGTAAACGTTTTTTCCTGTTTTTTTTCTAAGCAGATTATAAACGCTATATTATCTATCAAGAATTGAATAAAAAATATCATATTCGGAAAAACATATTAATTACTATTAAAAAGTCATAAATTATTCTTGGAATTACCCACAAATATTAACACTGCATCACTTAAGAATGCACTTATTGCAATATTGAAATTACACATTAAATAATCACGAACTTTATTAACTTGCTCACCAAGCCTCAAGTTAATAAATACCACAGTTAAAATTTCTACAAATTATAAAATTGCAATAAACAATTTACGGTTGCTCCTTCATCTACAAAAAATGCCAACGTCATTAAAAAAAAAATGCTCACCCTCCAATATTTCGCAAAACGACCAATCTCGTAAAACGATCTCCATTCTCTCGAATTCCTCGCTTACAAAGGCGCGTGAATTAATCGAGTACAAGCTCGCCCCGCCGATAGCTTTTACAAGCTCTCGTTAGGAGAAACAAGCGTGCAGGCGCCGCCGCGACTTCCTGCTGCCGCGCGCGGCACGCAATGTTTTGAAGAGCGAACGGCGTCGCGCTCGTCTCGTTTCGAGCAATCAAAGCGCCGGAGCCTTTCGATTGCCGCGGCCGTTAGAGAAATTTCGCGAGGCCAAGGACGGCGATCGCGAGGCAAGGCACGCGCTGCTCGCATCCGCAACGAGGAGGTTCACGCGACGACACCGTGGAGGAGGGGTCAGGTGGTTCCCCGATTGCGTCAATGGGTGAGATTTAGGCTGTTCTATTATGAGGATCCGTTGATTAATACTGGGCCGTTGTGGAGAATACGGGTTCTTTTAATTGTCGAGATCATTGATGAAATGATGATTGATGGCTTTTTTATGGGTTTTATGTCGTTTTAAATATTTTCGAAAGTTTGCCGTGCGATGCTGAATTATGTAAATTTAAGTTTTAATGACTAACTAACTTGGATTACTGTAAATAGATGATGGCTAGGGAGATTGTTACGAACGTTGTGATGCAATTGAAAATGTAATGGATTTTCTGTAGCGTAACATATTTTGTATGATTACATCCTCATTGTATACTTTTATGACAGTGTTTTTAATTGTTTTAATTATTTCAGCCGAGATGTCAGCAATAATTTTATTTTTAAACGTTCTAAAGCTTTGTCATGATTCTATCACAGTTTTAATTTTTCTTCTATTTTTGTTTTATTTATTTTCTTTATTTTATTTCAAAAAATAAATTCGAGACTTACCTTCCCATCATTATTTTAAGATTTTATACTTTATATCGTACAGCTTAAAATTGTAGGTTTTTTAGTCTCATGATCTGGAATAATTATAATAACTTCTGCTGTTTTTGGCACCCGTTAAGATACATGTGCAATTTTTTTTATTTCCCAACAGGTTACGGTGCAACATAAAGTTAATTTTATTAAAAATTCATATAAATCGTTTGAATTATAAATATTGAATTTCAAAACGTAATATATAAACTAAATGACAAATGTAAACTATATCTATTAGTTACATAAGTAAATGTTGCTCGCATTCGTGAACAAAGACAAATATGAAAAAACATTCATCAATAAACACGTGCAGCAAGTACTGTAATAACAGTAAACGAATTGTTCTAATTTATCAATAATTTCTCAATGTCCAAGCCTGTACGCGGAATGTCGCGATTTGCGAGGGGGAAACGCCGGACATTTGACGATAAGGCCGATGCATGCGCTCTATGTTATATTTCAGTAGGTAATCGGGCGCAATTTGTCTTATCATTTTATTACGATAAACATCGGCGATTCACTCGAGCGTGTATAAAATCGATCGGTAATTTATATTCCGATCATTTGATCGGTCTTGGGGCTCTGTTTAAGGTATTATATCAGTTGTCTGTCTGGTACAGTAGTGAAGTGCATCTTCTCTTGAATGAGTTTTTTTTTTTATTATAATAGAATTTATCAGAGTTTTTTTCATAGTAAAAGCAACTCTATTCAAGTTGTTCTGAGAAAACTTTAACTAAACAATTCCCTAATAGCGCAAAACTTTTTTACGTTCGAAAAAGGTTATAACATAGTTCTAAAAACGTTGTTAAAACGTCTTACACGTCCGCGGACAAATAAGACGTTTTTATAACGTTTTTAAAACGTTTTTAAATATGTGTGTGCTATTACGGTTAAAAGATCCTCTGCAGCGTGTGAGTCCCGCGGTATGTCTCGGTTCGCGCCGCTTCTTCTACTGTGCCTGCTTTGTGGCTGCGAGGCTTTCACGGCGAACCAGCTGATCTACCCGGGGCAGCAGGACTTCTTCGAGCTCTCCATCGTCCACTACAATGACTTTCACGCGAGATTCGTGCAGACGAACCCGACGTCCGGCACTTGCCATCTCGGCAGAGAGGCCGACTGCGTGGGCGGATTCGCGCGGATCGTCACGGCCACCCGGCAGCTCCTCCAGGAACGACCGAACTCGATTTTGCTGAACGCCGGCGACCACTACCAGGGCACGCTGTGGTACAATGTGCACAAGTGGAACGTTACGGCGCATTTCATGAATAAACTGCCACACGACGCCGTGGTGAGTGAACCAATATTTTTTTATTTATCAATTTGCATCAAAATAATTTTTCATGCCTTATATGTTGTTTTAACGATGTGAAAAAATTTACTTTATTCTGCTGAACTAACTTTTCCTGTTGATTTTTAAGTGCTAGGTATTAATCGCAAATAGTACTTCTGTTTGTTAAAGTATCTGCGATCTTTGCATTTGACCTGGTAACTGTATTACCAGGACACAAGTACGAAGATCTGCAGGATGCATGTTTCCTTTTAGCTTTAAGTTAGTTTTAGTTTCTAGTTTTATATAGAGCCAGACCAGCGCACAGGAATCTTTTCCTCTGCTGGATTACTTAATTGTAATGTTAAATGTGCAATAACTATTACTATGTAATTTTTTGTATATACTCTGGTTTTCAATAAATAAAATAAATAAATAAATCTTATCGACGCAAATCCAGAGATAAAAAAATAGACAACTCATAAAATCAATTTTTGATTAAGTTATTCGATAATATTGGAAATGGAATTGAAAAAACTTCCAATCTGTGGTATCTGATCGCTTAACCTTTATTGGTTATCAATCTTGATTTTACAAAATCGACTTGTTTGTCGTTACGATCACCTTATCTATATGCAATTGCAAAAATGATTAAATTGCATGTAATGTTATTGAAAATCAGTTCAATAACAATACTATTTACTTTACTAAAGGAATATTTTAAATGAATAATAATTTATAGACAATAGGGAATCACGAGTTCGACGACGAAGTGTCTGGCCTCGTTCCCTTACTTCAACGACTAACAGCACCCGTTGTTGTAACTAATATCGACGACAGCCAAGAGCCTACCTTACGCGTAAGCCCAAAAAATCTTTTTGCTTAAAAAAAGTAACAATTAGGCAGCTCTAATTCGCATTTAAAATCTACCTTGCAGGGATACTACCAAAACAGTACAATAATTAAAAGGGGCAATCAGACGATCGGCATAATCGGCGTCATCCTGAAATCCACGGACGTGAGTCACTTGCTAATTCTATCGCCGCGAATAGAAAAAATGTCTGGCAAGGAGTATGAAAACAAAGATCATTGTTGATTTTTAGACTCTTTCTAAGACGGGGAACCTGAAATTCCTGGACGAGGTGGAGACGGTGAACGCGGAGGCCGAGAGGCTGAGGGTGCAAGGCGTGAACATCATTATCGTGCTGAGCCATTGCGGACTCAACGTCGACAGGATAATCGCTGCCAATTGTCCCGAGATCGACGTCATTGTCGGCGGCCACTCTCACACCTTTTTGTACTCTGGTAAATAAAGGTTTTACCGTTTTTTTTCGGTAGCGAGTCCTGTTTCGCAAAAGAATGGATTTAAGCATGAATTTTAAAGGAGAATATGGTTTTAGAATATAAGCTTTACAAGAGCATGTATTTTTTAGGAGTGACTATCTCTTTTAATGTATACTTTTTTGTTTTATTCTTACAAATATCTTAAAATTTACGTTTGCATTTGTCATAAAGTCATCAAAATTAATTAATTCATCCAAAGCTAATAGTTAATGACTTTAACGACCGCCTAAACGCTATAAAGTCCACCGACGTTACTTGAAAATTATCGAACAATTGTTTTCAATTTTATTCGAATCGCATTGTTAATCAATACGATGACCAACAAACTTGCGTTAATTACAGGAAAACAGCCTGCCGGCGACGTTCCCGAAGATGAATATCCAGTGGTCGTAAAGCAAGACAAAACCGACAGAGCGGTGCTCATAGTGCAAGCCGCGGCATTCACGAAGTAATCGCTCGTCTCCTTTTGCGCGGATGAATAAAATCACAGCGCTGGCGAAGACGAATAATTAAAATATCAATTTTTCAGGTATCTCGGCAATCTGACGGTGTGGTTCGACGAGCGGGGAGAAGTCGTCGACTGGCAGGGAAATCCCCTACTTTTGGATTATTCCATCGAACAAGGTATAAGTAATAATGATACAAAGCGAGAAAATTGATCGTAAGTACGTGCCGACAATTAATTTGTCTTGTCAACAGTGGATTTACTTCGAATAATTGTTGCTTAATTTGGATTTTTTAGCTGGATTTAAGAAATCCGTCATGATAAATTCTCCTTTTTATTTACGTACCATTTATGTAATGACAATATTGTTTTATAACAGAACTGACTATAATCACCAGTTATTTAAACCCAGAACAAAGTTTTTTTAAGAGAATAAAATCAGTAAAATTTTTAACTTCTCAATTTTACGTATCATTTTTTAATTAACAAAGTTACGTCATATTTATAATACGAAGGTAAATCATTCAAATATTTACAATAATTATGGACATTAGAAAGTTTGCATATTATAAAGCACTTTTAATGCTTTGCTTGCTGTCAAACAAATATTTACTGACCACTTTTAACTAAAAACTCTGTATTCCGCTTTGTAATTTACAATTCTGAAACTTTCTGAAATAATAAACAATGCAAACTATACTACTAAAAATAAATTATCAACACCAATTACAAAAAAAAACAGACATTTAAATTATTACAACTGGTTGTACACTTTGACACCAAACTACTGCATTTTATGATTTAAAAACAATTCTCACACAATCTTACGTAACGTAACAAGGTGTCCTTCGCATTGAAGGAACAAAGAAATAAAGAAAAAAAATGGCAAATTTGAAATCGCAAAATCGTTGCGCTCAGATGAGGCGACGCTGGAGGAGCTGCGTCCGTGGGAGGAGGCGGTGTCGGCGGTGGGCGACAGCCTCGTGGCCGAGACGTCCAACTACCTGAGCAACGGCTGCAAAAGCGGCGAGTGCAATCTGGCCAATCTCGTCACCGACGCGATGGTCTACTCAGTAAGTCCTTCTCTTTCGTTGACAATTGCGCGTGTGTAATTTACCGCAACAGATAATCGATGTTGACCTTGGGGCGCAGCAAGTGGGCAAGGCAGAGAATCCGAATCACTGGACGTACGCAGCGATAAGCTGCATAAATAGTGGAGGGCTCAGGAGTAGCCTCGAGGCGGGAGATATCACGTTGGGTGACGCTGTTATGGTGATACCGTTCGAGGATTCGTGGGATGTCGTTGAGATCAAAGGCAGCGATCTGATTGTCGTATGTATTATTATTCATTTGATTCATTTTATCAGTTTGATTTTTTAATTTTTTATAGCCCACTTACCTAATAAACCTGCAGTTATAAGTCCTTATGCTGATAAGAATGCATTTAAACCCCTTTTTATCAATGATTTTGATTCAAATTAGAATAAGAAACTAAAATTTCCTACAATAATTAATTATTTTATTAAAATTTCTTGTCCGAATGAATGATAATGCGCTTTATAAATACTCATAAGTTTTAAAAACAGATTTTAATAGATTTTAAATTGAAATATATTAGCTTCGTTTAAAAATTAAAACGCATGGTGTAGTCCCCATATTTCTTGGAACATCGGTCAGATACAATTTACCTAAATTAACGACACTTTTTCGTATAAAGGCATACGAATACCGTTCTACATTTATTTATTTTTTTTATTTTTTTTATTTTTACAATTGTTAAAGATAAGAGAGATTAAATTAAATTGATGATTTAAAGGCACTGGAGGAATCGGTGACCCGCAGCAAGAATAAAGATCGTTTCGTAGGGTTTGGCTTTCTTCAATGGTCCGGCGTGGAAGTCGTCTACAACATAAGCAGACCCGCTTATTCTCGCGTCATCAGCGCACGTGTCAGGTAATCCGATTAAGTTACGCATCATTTACTGCGTCCCCGATTTTCTTGGATTCTTTTTTTAAAGAAACGTATAAAAAATTCTCCTTTGAGAAAACAGTTCTACCCGCATCGATAAACGGCTGAACAAATTCTCTACCCAAGAGTACAAGCATACAAAAAAGTCTTAATAAATTGTGCAATCATTTTTATTTACGATTATCACTTAAATAGTATTTTTTCTTTACTTTTAGTATAATTAAACCTAACTAATTTAAAAAATTTTGATGAAACTATCAATAAATTTAATGCTCTCTGAATTTTTAATTATCCTGTAACGTACTTTCACGCGTCAGAAATCATTTCATTCCATGTGAAGTGTAACGTACTTTCACGGGTCGAAAATTAATTATTCAAAATCGACTTCGCACCTGGCCTCCTGAATTTTCTCGACCTCTGGAGCGCCTATAATACATGTATATGCACGAACGATCATTCCGTCAGGTGTCAGGCGTGCGCGGTACCGCGCTTCGAGGAGGTGCGCCAGGACTGCTGGTACCGGGTGCTGGTACCGACTTTCGTGCTGAATGGTGGAGACGCTATCAGGACCATCGCCGAGAGGCACCGCAACCACCGAAAGGGCAAACGCGACGTCGACCTCTTCGTCGAGTACCTCAAGGCCATCACGCCCTTCACGTACGAGACCGATGGACGGCTGAAAATACTCGGCGAGTGGCGCGGCTAATGTAATCGTATATTTAACGATCAGGAAATATTTCAGCGATTTACTGATTTTTTAGGCGACTGCTAGACGATTGTTGATTCTTTGCTAATGACGAATTATTATTTGATGACTTGCACATACTTTGGCCGATATTGAGTTATACGTATATTATGCTTCTACTTTCTGGAAGTCACGCTGTCAGTTTTGGTACCAGCTTTTATGTGAAGTTTTCGAGAATATGATGTAAATTAATTAAAAGGCATTTTTAAAGAATGCCAAAAATTTGTTACTTAGATTTCTAATGGACTATAAGGAATTAATAATTTTAAATTCCTTATTGTTGTAATCTAGTCTGTTATTTAATTAATGTATAGTGAGGATATGGCCTGGTGTTGATAATTTTAAGGAAGAAGAAAAATAAACATACAAAAATAAGAAA
>JAXIUT010014117.1:0-22011 GCA_035586675.1 Eurytoma californica
CGCGGCCCGCGCACCCGAGTCAGTTTAGTCTGCGAACGATAAAAGCCCCCGGTGCTCGGTGGCCCGTAGTAATAGTATATATGCCGGTGAATAAATAAAGGAGGCGCCGCGGAGAAATGCATATCTCGCGCGGCCGATCGATACGTACACTCGCTTCGGTATATTTTTGGATTCCATTTTCGTAATAACGATCGAGCGGACGCGAGAGCGGCGCTTCGTCGTTTTTAGAACTCGCGCACAAAAATTGTCACGCTCGCTAAGTGGCCTCCGTTCGAGATCTCGATTTTACACCCGGCGTTTGTTCCGTCGACAGGAATCCAATTTTACAGGCAGTACAGAGCTGGATAACATTTTGAGCTCCAAAATAAAGCTGAGGTTTCAAATAAATAATCCAGAATATCACAGTGGAGTGTGATTTTAGCCGCTGGGGAATACTCAACTCATTTTAAATTAAATCGCACGTACGCGGAGCAGCGGATCGGAAAATCGATTTTATTATAATTAAAACACTCCGGACGCATTTACTTGTCCCAATTCGACGGCCGACAAGCCGCTTTATTGAATTTCCATTCGAAACGCTTCGGATTTGTAATTAGTTTATTACACGAGTAGTTAAAGATCAAAGGCGTGCAAACGAGTCCAATTCAAGTATTTGCATAAGGCGCTATTATTATTACTTATGTAAATAGTCGCGGAGCGCGCGACCCACTCGCTCGCATAAATTAAATCGATTGAAAATTAAAATGCACGGATTTTCAAAAGTCGCTCTTGAGTCATGACGATTTTAGAGGCGCGCGGGGGGGGGGAGGCAAAGGGGAAATCGTCGCGCTGGAATAATCGAAAAAAATTACAATGTTAAAATTGCCGATGGGGCAACCAGAGGCGAAAGTTCGTCGCTCGAGAGGATCGAGGCGGCGTCCCTCCTGGATTTTTCGATACACGAGCGTGCCCATTGTTTCGCCTATACGAGCACCACGCGCCTAATGGCATTTGCATATTAGACTCGGCATTTCTAACGCATTTCTGTTACTCCACTGCCGATAAGGTGTATAATCGCCTCGCGGTGACTCGAGACTTTCTTTCTCGTAAATTCTTCCAGACCAGGCAAATTCTTCACCGAGCCAAGCGACTATTTAATTATTTTCATTTAACGACGTCGCGAGCGATCGTCAGTTTCACACTCCTCTAATGGGAAATAGTGATCAATCGATTCGAGAGAGAAACGAGTGAATCAATCGAGCTTAAACTTTTTCTCCGAAGCAGTGATTTTTTGGATTTTCCACTCTATTGGATCATTCGAAAAGAATTGAATCGCGAGGTGTCAAAAAAAAAGTCGACGCATAGGCACTGGTAGATTCACGCGGCGTAGCTCTCGTCGAAACGTTATATCCGCCGCGGCGAGAGCGAATTATCTTCCTTCTTCAGCCTCGCGCCTCGACTATCTCTCGAGCTACTCTTCGAAACACAGATATCGCCGGCGGTTTCTCAATCTAGCGCCGCGCGCGTGGTGTCTCTCTCCTCTCTCTCTCTTTCTTTCGCTCCCCTGATCGCTCGCTCCGTTTCTCTCTCGATCGACAAGCATAACTCGGCGGTCCGCTCGCTCGCAGGAAATCAACGGCGCGATTGTATAATGCCCGCGCTTGTGCGCGCCGAGCCTTCGCCGCAGCGTGAATTTTTGCTCTGACCCCACGGTGCTTCGGCGTCGTCGCCTCCCGTTTCCTTTTTTTTTATTTTTTTTTTTTTCCTCCTTCGACGCCCAAGTACAAGTGCGCGCCTCCCAAGGCATATTTTTAGCGCGTCGCGAGAGAGAGCCGCCTTATCTTCGGTTTTATTTTGGCCGCAATTTCGCCGGGTTTAATCGCGCACTTTCGTTTCTTTTATTTTCCAAGAGAAAGGAAAAAAAGGAGAAGAAAATGAAGCACAGCCGAACGGGGATTGGATAATCGTTACAAAAAAGGCCTTACACAGCCGAGAGAGCGGCGCTATCGCCGGACTCTTGTCTCCAATCGGCCGGGGATTACGTTATGAAGTCATCCGTGGGCCCGGGCGATAACGAAAAGTTGATTTTTCTAATGATTCCTCGGCGCGTAGGAAATTTTTCGTCCCCCCGGTGCTCGCGTTGCTTTATCGGCGCCGGCCGTGCGCTGCCTCGCCCCGCGACGATTAAACAATTTTTTCAGCCGCGTTAGGTCGAAATTTTTCAATTTCGCCGATACGCATCGTCGCGCGCTCTCGCCGGGCGCGCTCGGACGATAAAAGCGAGCGTAACCGAGCGGGAGATATCGATAACGAGAAATGAAATCGCGCGAGAGTGCCGAGCGCGAGACGCGCGCGAAGCTCCTCTTCTGTCGTAAAAAAAAGAAGGAAGAAGCACGAAGTAACGCCGAGTGACACGAGGAGGAAGCGAGGGAGAGGCAGGAAGAGGGAGGAACTCGGGTGGAAAATAAAAGAGATAGAAAGGAGACGCGCGGGGCGCTGCAAGGAGGGAGGGAGAAAGAGAAGTGGGTGTGGGTGGGTGCAGAGAGCGCGGCGCGCCGGGGCCATATGGCGTCCACATTCCATCTCTCGAAAGAGCGCGGCCCTCGCGTGCGCCGCGCTGACGGAGAAAGGAAGAAAACCATAAAATAGAATAATGTCGACTAAGTCGAGACAAAGCGGGAGCGGCGCCGCGGCCCATCGCGAAAAATCCGAGATCGTAGTATATAGCCTCCGCGCGTGCGTTTACGACCGCGGAGCTTGCGAAGGAGAGCTTTTTTTTCGTACGGACGCAGCGTAGGAGGAGGTTTGATTTATTTATATTGTGAGAGAACCTTTTTTTTTGGAATTGTTCTCGATTTGCACGCTGGTATTCAATTTTCGTCTTAATTTTTTTTTGCTCGACGGCGATTAAATAAGAGTCGGATTAAGTAAACTGGGGCAATCGATATTGCGAACAGCAACTTTGGTAATTCCGTCGGAGAATTTAGCGCACAATGAAGAGGAATTTGATTTTTTATTATAGCGCAACATTGATTAACGACAAACGCGTTAAATTTTTCCCTGAATAATTAAACACCCATGCCGAGCAGCGTCTCTCTGAAATAAATATTATTGAAAATTCACTGACTCCGAATAATTAGCAATCACCGCTCTGCTCGCTTTCCAGTCTGTCGCCACGAATTAGGCTTCGCCGTCTGATGCCACACGAGAAAACCACGCACGGATTTCCGATCTTATATCTAAAAATAGTCTGAATATTGCATGGAAGTATAGAAAATATAAAAATACAGTCTCACCTGTCGAGTTCGTCACTGACATCAGCAGGCGAAAAAAAAAAATAGCCATTGGCATTCAGTGCGTCGTCCCGGCTGAATAAATTGATGATCCGCGCGAGCCCCCGCGGGATTCGCGTGGGCGCGAGGGATCGACGCGGGTGAGGCGCGCGAAAAATCGATGCGCCGCCGCCCACGCGGTCGAGCACCACCTCCCCGGCGGGCGCGCGTCGAAGTCACCGCGAGGGAGGAGCGTTCGAATCTCCGCGCGGGGGTGGCTCGTCGCCGGCGGAGGTGTGCGCGCCTCCGCATGGGAACGAGCGCGCGACCGTAACGGTACACCGCGTGTATGCGGCCTTTAAAAGCCCGCGGCGCGTACGAGGGGGGCATACGGACTTTTGCTTTTAATGAATGGAGCAACGGCCGCGCTTGTGAATCGGCATTGTTTCCCGCGCGCGGTGGTCTCTTCCTGCGGGAGCACCCGCCGATGAATATGTATATTCGCGGGTGAGCGCGACTCGAGTGGATTCCAAGTTTCGTGGAGTCATAGCCGCTGGTATTTGGTAGTCAAACGCACGGCCGCGAGTACAGCGCCTCGCGAGAGCAGGTGTTTGAATAAAATTTGTTAATCCGATTCCCTTCGGTGAGTCACGGACTGACCCACAATGACTCACCGCGCCTCGTCAATTCCGCATTACAAAGTATAATTGACAAAAAGAGCAACAAAACAAACAGTCTGCCGGGAGCTTGCGTAACGTCATCTCGGAAATGACGCCAGATCGCCGCCGCGCACTTTTTTTTCCACCTCCGATCGTCTCTAACCGGCGAACGGAAAAAAAAGGAAAGAACTCAGCCGATCGAACGCGGAACCGCGAGGGCTCGCAAAAAAAGGCCGATATACGTGCGCCCAATGCGAAAAAAGACTTCGCGCGCGGCATCAAAATGCAAAGCGCCGCTCGACCGTCCGTCTCTCTCTCTCTCTCTCTCTCTCCGTGGATGCGCTCGGGAAAATAAAGGCGAGCCGCACCTGACGCTCGCGTATCGCTCGACGACGACGCCGCGGTTCATTGATAAACTGGCGGGCGAGCGTAAGAAAAATGGACGTAGGTGCGCTCCGCGCGGTGAGAAAACAAACGCCGCGCTTATAAATCAGCCGCGCGGGGGAAAGAGAGAGAGAGGAAGAAAAAAAACGCCGCCAGGCGGAATGCCCGACGAGTCGCGTCAACCCCGCGGCACGCAAGGACGCAAAAACTCTATGACGAGTTTCCTCGAGATATGGCTGCCTTTTTCTTTCTCCTCCTCTCGCGGAGAGCTCCGGCTTCTGCGTTTATTTTTTTTATCGCGCGCGAGCCTGGAAAAGGGAAACGAGCGATTCAGGTGCACGGGCGAGCCGAAGGATGAATGTACACAGCTCGCTGCGACTTTTATTTTATCGCTCGCCGAGGACAATGAAGTGACTCTGAGATAAATGATCTCATTCCAAATTATCTCCGCTCGAAAATAAATTAACGTTTTTTACCGGGATCGTTCGAAATTCATCAATACTCAATTATCCGCACAATGCACAATTGCACTTCTTTTGAATAGTAGCTTTGAAAAAAATTGTGCACTTTGAGTTTTTAAAACGAAGCCGCGGAATTGACGTAAAAGAAATCCGACGCATTATCCGCGAAGTGCGTTGGTGCGTTCGCACCGGAATAATGAGCGGCGGTATGCACAATAGCGCATGAGGCTGCGCACGTGTGCAGTCGTCGGCGCTCAATGACGACCGCCGGGAGCACCGCGGCCAACGCAATCGCCTCGTTCGTAGCGCCTACCCACGTTCGCGATCTCAAAAAACATCGGCACACGGCGCTGCCTCGCCGCTTTTCCACCGCTCGATCGCCTTCCTGCACTCGAAGGAAAAGCGGCGCGGTGGACGCGGTGAAATCTTCGGGATCCGTTCGACACTTGATTAGGGGGCACCTCGAGTGCTCTGAGAAAGGAGGCGAGAGCGGGCTCGCACACGGTCCTCGGCGTCTGGAGGATATCCGGTGTTGCGTGTCCCTTCGTCGCTGCACTCCCTCCTTCTGCCCGCACTCGAGCCTCCCCGCTCTCCCGGCACCGCCGCCTATATACCCTTCGCCGATGAGCAATTGCCCCTTCCTCCCCCCCCTTCCTCTCAGATTCGTAAATCGCGAGGCGATGATCGATCCTCCGGTAATACCACGCGCGGCGATCCGCGGACGAGGTGTACACACACACTAGGCTCGCTCGGCCTTTATTCAGCGTTCGCCGATGTGACGGAAGGAGCGCGCTTTTATCGCTAATGAATTTGTTTGCCCGGACGCGGACGCGCGGTCAGAAAAATTACGCCGGGAAGATAGCGCGCGGATCGGCCTCTTCCTGCCTCGCGCTCGCGTTTCTTCGGCGCGCCGAAAAATTCCCGGCGATAACCCGACCGGCGGCGCCCGCAAAAAGCTCGATAAATTCCGCGATCGTTATCTCTGCCCCTGATGTAGCTTCAAACTTCCCGCCCCCACCCCGACTTTGTTTACCATCTTCTTCATTTACTCCTGAGCGGCTCTCGTTTCTTTTTATTCCTCTCTTCTGTCTCTCTCTTTCTTTCATAGTTCACGCAGAGCGAGCGCGTCCTTTTTTTACACTTGACGAGACGCGGCGACGATCCGCGTTTTATGAATGCACACGCGCGAAGCGATATGTGCGCGTATTCTTATGCGCGTCTCATTGATGAAGGAATAAAAGGCCGATTCAATCGGGGACTCTCCGTCGCCGCTGGCTCGTTATCGAGCTCGTTACAATAGATAATCTCGAAAACATTGTGATTTTACGAAAGATCATCGCTTATGATTACACCTCGGCGCAGCATTAGCCGACACTCGAACATTTACATTCACTCGCGCTTCATTGAGCGTTTGTCTTTTTTTTTTACGTTTCTGAATGCACACACTTCAGACGACTTCCTTCATTATCAGCCGCCTTACTGCTAAGTCATTCGTGTTTTTTTTATCTCGTCATATTTTTTTTTTAATCACCTCGATTCATAGAAAAATGTAGCGTAAACACTCCTTCGAGCGATACAAAATTTCAATGACACTCGTCGACTTCCACCTTATCCTTCTATCTCCATCGATCCAACAAACCATAGTTATACTTATCCCCCGCAATTATACAGACCTTTAAAAAAAAAGTGGATTTTCCACTAAACGAAAAAAAAAAAAAATTTCGTTACGAAGCCGCCGGATGCCCTCCCCCGCGGAGCCGGTAGCTACGGCCCTGCACGTGGTGCGCCGAGAGCGCGGCGCTCGCTTATGGCCTTTGTACTCGGCTCTCGCGGGGGCCCTCGCCACGCAGCCACCTTCCCGGACGCCTCCTCCTCGGGAGAAGCACCGCCAGCACGAGGTGCTGCCTCGTCCTCGCCGGGCACCGACGAACTCGGAACGTTTCCTGACCAGTGGCCGCCGCCGGATTCTTTTACTCCGTGAGGCGCGCGCTAGAGCTCGTTTACTCGTTCACTCACTCTAAGGCCCGGCCCACAATCGCGGAGCTCCGCGTCGATTCACAGCTGCGCCGCTCGGATTTCCTTGGGATTCTGAAATTTTATTCATTTTTTGGAGCGGAAATGGATCCTTTAAAAGATTGGTAGATAGAATGCGAATAAAGTGGCGAAATGTTGTTCAAAATATACATTTTTCAGTCTCCCTTCTTGTGTGTACGTAAATATAAAAATATTTCATAACAATAGAGATTTATAGAGAAATAAATAGATAGAAAGAGAAAGAGAGAAAGACAGGAATTTGGAAATTTACGTAAAATTTGCGGTGAAATTTGTTGCTTTTGTTTCTATTGTTTTGTTAAAATAGAGTTTAGTGAAATGAATGGATATCGAAATGGTTAGTCAATGAAAAAGTCGACCGATTGTTGACAACGGACGAAAACACCTGTTGCTTTCCCAGGTAATAGGTCTCCTTACTTTATACACAAAAATCAATGCAGATTTACTGCGTTTTAACATCGACAGCTGTTCGAAAATTGAATTGCACTAATCTCCAGAAAAGAAACTCGCGTTTCTTAAAAAATTTGACTGAAAAACAACCGTGAAGCAGTAGGTACAAAAGCGCAGCGGCAACAGTGTGGAGGCCGCATAAGCATACACGTATTCACGTTTATCCGTCTCGGTCGCTCTCGGCCGGCCGCGGCCTTTGGCGTCCTCTTCCCTCCTTCGCTATGGGGCACTCTCTCGGTGGACCGGAGAGTAGCGGATAACCGGACCTCTCCTCTCCGCGAGAGCAGGACAGAGAGAAAGGCACAGCGAGCGCGTCGCTCGCTCGATCGCGCGCGGAGAGGCCTTCGTCTCTCCGAGACGGGGAGCGCGAGCGAGAGGAGAGATGAAAGAGAGAAAAAAGAGGCGACGCGAGAGAGAGAGAGAGAGGAGCAAGAAAAAAAGAAAGGAGAGGCAAGAGAGGACGAGGAGGCGCGCGCGCGCGGAGGAGGGGAAGCGCGTGCGTACAAACGCGTAAGCGCGGGAGCTAACAACGCCAACGGGTCTCCGCACTGACTGGAACCGCGCTGTCACGCTCGGCGCGTGTGTGCGCCGCGCGCCCGTGTGCGTATACACGTACAACACACGTAGGCCGCGCGCGCAACCTCCTCGCTCTCGCTTCGCGCGCTCCTTTTTTTCCACCTTTTTTCCATCCTCGTCCTCTATTTTTCCAGCTTAGCCGACCCTCTCCTCTCTCACGGATTTATCGCTCTTACGACACTCGATTTCCCGCCCTTCGGCCGCGAGCGATTTTCGTCCGCCCTGATTTTCCACTTTCCGCGTGCACCGCGAATCTTCGAGGGCTTATTATTTTTTGTCGAATTTTCACGGAGCTCGCGAGAGGCGGCCGGCCTTCTTTTTTTTTTGCCCTTTCGTACGGTCCGAGCGGCGCGCGGACAGTGCACCGACGGACTCGCTCGCTCGTCGCGCCTCTCGCTCTTCCCTTTTTCGCTGCGCGCTCGCGCGTCCTTATGCCTATTCCTTCCGTCGTCCTTCTCGAAGCTTCGCGAGGCAGCAGCTCCTCTCGCTGACTTTCCAGCCTCGCCGTTTAATCGCGAGCGGCGGCTCTTCCCTCCTCTCTTCCTCTTTTTTTTTTTGCCTCTCCTCCTCCCGTCCGGCTCCGTTTCGTTCGTTTTTTTCGTTCACCTCGCTTCCTGGATCTCCTCTTCGCGTCCCTGCCCTTTCGGGACGAGCTGACGTACACGAAACATTTTAAACGCTTCTAAATCTTTTATCCGTCTATCTCGCCATCAATCAAAATTCCCCGGTTCTTTAATTGCGCCCGTGACGGACTATTAAAGCGTCTTCGAAAATTTTTAGCGGATTAACGAATCCGTGTAACGTTTCAACGAACGGGAGGGTATTAGCCGTGAAAAAAATGTCGCGGCGGCCGAGGCGTCGCCGCCTCGAAAGTGCAGGCCGCTTAGCGCGGGCCCAGCGTCCGTCAATATTAAGAGGTCGATGACGGCGCGGCGAGTCTAGCAGCTGGTGCCGTGGCTCGCCCCGAGATCGAGAAAGAGAGCGGAGCGGCGAGCGTTCCTCGGAGTTCCCTCCTCGCTTTCTACATATAATGCCGGCGCGCTGGTTAAAGCCGCGCGCTCCCGCAGCCTCCGCGGGTATATATGCGGCTCTTCGTCTTCAAAATCCCGCTTACGACACACCGAGCGCTCTCTCTCTCTCTCTCTCTCCGTCCTCCTCTCTCTCCTTAGCGTCGCGCCTAAATTTAACTTCATTCTGCTCGCGTCGTCGCTTCAACTTCGTTCGTCTTCTCGCTTCGCTCGTTGTGGGCTTTTTTCTTTCTCCTTATCGAGGAGAGCGGGCGGCCCCGGTAGCACTCCGTAGTTTCCTTTCTTCTCGGCAGCCGCGGCTGAGTGCTCGGCGGGGCGACAAAAAAATCTATTTTTCCTCTAGGGCCCCGGAGTGCATCGGAGCATTAAAACTTAAAAAAAAACTTCTCGGACCTCTGCATTTTCTCCTCGCGGTAGACGGTCCGAGATATGAAGTTACTAATAGAACTTTTTGTGAACGGCGTGCACCGGATTTTCTTCAGGTGGCTAACGGTAGACGTGATTTTGGGAGTGGGCTCGTTAAAAAATTTTTCGAGTCAATGACGCGCCGAGAAGTTATTTCCGAGCATCGCGCCGACGCGCAGAAGCCGCTTCAATGAGGCACGCGAGGGACACGCAGGCGAGAGAATTTTTTTGCGTCCCTTCGCGCGGCTTCCCTCCTTTTTCTGCGGGACGCAGCTCGCTAAAAGACCAACCCCACGCGTCGCCAGATGTGCAGCGCGCGTAACACGCGCGCAGGCCTCCTCGGGCTCTTCCGCCAGTTCTCCCTGGAATTTAGATTCGGTTTTCGGAACAAAAATGCCCGAATAAAGTCCCCGGAAACGGGATTTTGACGTTTGAGGAAAAAAAGAATTGTAATTACATGCTTTGCTGGAAAAAGAAATTTTCTCAAAAATCACTCTACTCTCTTTCAGAAAAAAACCCGAGTCTATCTGAATTGGAGTGGCTCACTTCGCTCGAATCGAGTGATATCTCACTCTTTCGCATTTGGAGAGCCGATCGCGCCGTACGATTTATTTTCGTTTGATTCATCGAGTTTCCGGTGACGGACCTAGGAAAAAGCAATTACGCGCGAAGAAGTAAACACCGTCGAAAACAAGCCGAGAGCCGAGCCAGTTATATACGGGAAGCGTACAAATCCCCGGCGTAAACAGGCGCGCATCTCGATAGCGCCGCGCGGCAAGCGTTTCGTCAATGCAAACACACGGACTTGGACCCATAAAACGCGACCCAATGCGACTGATAAGGGGGCAGAAGCCGCCGTCGTCTCTCCTCGGCGTCGCGCGGTCGAAGGACGTCGCGTGAGAGAGAGAGAGAGAGAGAGAGAGAGAGCGTCGCTTTAGCCGGCGCGAGCGAGGTCGACGTTTTCGCGACGAGTCGTAGGCTTCTTATTTTGTTGGCAGCCGGCGAACCCGCGCTTCCGCAGCAGCGGAAGCCCCGCGCGTACTCCACATCTGCCAACGCGGCTGCATGCCGAGCTGCAATCTCGGCGTCGAGATCGCGCCGATGGGACCTCTTCGTTTATGCAAACTCCAAGCGGTGCGGTTATATATATATATACATTTTTTTACGATGCACTTTTTTCGCAAATAAATGAGGATTTTTTTTTTCTCAAGAAGAAGGAGAATGAAGAAGTGTTGTTGTTTCAAGTTCGGGCTCGCGGATAGACTGGTTCCGGTGGCGTTCGAGGAGGAGACAAAAAGGAGAAAGTAGAAACGCGCGGCTCGAAATGATAAAACGATAAATCGGTCGAAATAACAGTCGCGCTGTACAATGAGGCGCGCCTTTCGCAAGTCGTCGTACTATTCGTAGGCATCGCGGGATGATATAACGGAGAGGGAATGAGAAAAAAAAGGAGTGAAAATCTCCCGCGGGTGACGATTTAATGCGACGCGTGGCTCTTTATTTACGTGGCGCATTTAAACGATGACGCGGCTTTCAGCGAAATCGAGATGACGTACCTGCGCGAGAAATCGAGAACTTGGCAAATACAAGGTACGAAACACCGGGGCGTCATCGAATTATAAGTCCACCCCGCAGCTGTAACGTCCATCTAACGTCCACCCACCAACCAATTAACCTCGCAGCGACGCCGGAGACTGTTCGATCGCTCCGCGAATAATTCGGTGCGCGCGAAAAAAAAAAATCGCGTGAAATACAGCGAAACGCGGGGTACGCGCGCGCTAACACGGCGGGCTATCGGCCGGGCCTCGCGCTGTTTACACTCGGCGCGGCGCGAAATTATTTTGGGCGGACCGGCTCCGAAGCGAGGTCCAGCCGGGAAACGAGAGAAAAACGCTACGCCCCGGGGAGAAATATATAGAGGGACGGGAATGCGAGGGAGAAAGAGAGAGACGAGGAGGAGGAAGATCGAGGAGGAAGATAGGGAGAGGGCAGGGACGAGGTCCGCTCCGTCTGGCACTTCGCGGACGCGCGCGCACCCCGGAGCACGAGCAAAAGGACGGGGGGGCCGAGAGAGGCTAGATAGATCGGCCGGAGATAAAGATAGAAAGGGGGAATCGCGAGGCAGACGGGCGAGCGCCCGGGGGGAAAACGGAAGCTGCCCAAGACGCGGGACGTGACTCATCCGAATTACGGGGCCGGGTATACGCGATATTCGGGCGAGGCTGTGTTGACGATTTTCCGATGAGATGGTTCTTTCTTTCTTTTTTCTTTTGGAACGAAGTTCCTTTCTTTTTTAAAGGAAATTAAGTGGTCACGGCTTATCGGTTTTCAGGAATTCCGAGTCGACGATGTCCTTGGATTTGATAATGGAGGCTTGCCGTTATTGAGTGGTTACCGATTAAACTAATGAGTATAATAAACTTGATTACATCGATCTTTATGTCTTAAATTTCCATGTGATCGAGCAGTTTGATATTTAAAATCAGATTATATTGTAGATATTAAATCGAACCGTTATTAAAATTATTTACAAACTGCAATAACAAGAAATAACATTTTTTTTTTAAACCAACTATAATACAAAAGAATGCATATATGAATCCCCTTAATGCATCTCGATTTCCATATCGTTTAAAAGTACGTGCACACTTGTGCAAATGTGCGAGCGCGTAAAAACACGGCAGAAGCGAAGAAAAAGAAAACGGAAAGTTGCAAAACGCGGTGAACTCTTAGCAGTAAAAAGAGAGAAAGAGAGAGATATAGTAAGAGAGAGAGAGAGAGAGAGGGTCGGAGCGCATGAATGAGGCGCGCTTACGCGGGAGCGAGACGAACGTAGTCATGAATGAACGTTGGCACGACGAGGACAGACTTAATGAGCGAGATAAATATAACAAGCGCGCAGTGCTCCGGAGGAAGACAGCAGGATTGGCCCGAAAGGGGGGGAGCACGCGCTCGCATGGTTCGTAGGTATTACTCGCTTTTTTTCCCCCGGGAGTTCTTCATTCTGCAAATGTTGTCACTGCCACGGTTGTTTTGCAAACCGAGCCTCGATATACCTGCTCCTCGCCTCTTTCCCCCCCCCCCCACCCCCTTTCGCCACTTTTATTTTCGTTCAATAATGGAAACACCTGTTCGGCCGACGTTTTGTTTCGTTCGGTTCCTCCTCGACTCTGCGTACGCTCGGAGATTCTCGGGTTGCAAAATTTCCTCGTCGCGCGTCGGCCGATCGATCGTTTCCCGCTCGCACGTGAGGAAAGGGAGGGCAGAAGGAGCGAAGTAAAAGGAGGAGAGCAGAAATTCCAGCGAGCGGCCGAGCGCCGAGTGAATCACAATCGACTTCCTCCCGACGAACCATCGAAATTCGCTCTGGACGGCGCGATCGGAGGTATGCGCCGCCGGCGGCGCTCGCGTGCGCACGCATCCCGAACGAGAGAGAAAGAGACGGAGAGATAGCCTCCCGACCTTCTTCGGGGCCTTGCCACACACAATACGAATATCTGAAAAGGCTCGCCGGCCGGAATGTCGGAAGCCGCATTTTTTCTGCTGCTTTATTTTCTTCTACGCCCCTGCCGAACGGCCCACCTCCTCTCTCACCCGTCCATTTGAATAAAAAGTTTATTATCGCTCGCCGGCGACGATTTTCTTTTGTCGCTGCTATACTCGAATCCGATTCATCCTACGAGGGACTTTAAAAGGAAGAGAATTATCTAGCCGACGCCTATAAATTTTCGAGTAATTGGTGTCTCCGCGTTTTTTGCCTTTTGCGCTGCATTTTCTAACTGGAATTTTGTGCTTTCGTTTTGTGCACGAGGAGAGAGAGAGAGAGAGAGAGAGAGAGAGAGAGAGAGAGAGAGAGCGAGAGAGGGTAAACCTTGGGCAATAGGAAACAGGTGATATTCCTTGACATCCGCAAACATCTTTTCTTGGTCAATTAATTTCTTGTTTCTTCTCTTTTTTTAACACATTTCTCGTCAGTTGTTTCCGTTTTACATTTTTCCTCGGTCGTTTCCGTTTGACGAGAGCGGGTTTTAAATTGCACGGAAAAAAAGTGAATGGATAGTCATGTGCAAAAATACTGTCTTTTTTATCTTCGATAATAAACAACGATTGCTTCTGCGGAATGCGTAGGTAACCTTGAATTGTATTGCTTAGACTTTCTTGAAACTGAAAAAAACTTCAGTTACACCTGCTGTCTGTTTCATACTCGTGAGAAAACGTAACTTAATGCACGACTAATGTGAATCATTTTTTATACACTTACTTGACACTTTTATGCCTTTTTATGTTAAAGTCGAAATATATTTGCAGTACATACTGATGAACGTCTTTTTTAAATAAAAGTAAATATTTCTTGAAATTTTAGTATAAGAAAACATGAAGAATGTTGCACGAGTGTTAAGATTTTTCATTAAAATAAAAAAATGGAATGAAAAAAAAATACGAATATTAATTACATAACTTGAAACATTTCTCAAGAAATGTAACATCTGTTTCAATTCCTAAATTATCGATTGTAATTTAATATACGAACTAAAATTCTTTATACAACTGCTTGGACTATACGGTTTGATTAGTAATATATGCGAATCTCCAGATAATCTTACCTTGCTGCAGGTTGAGCAAATTTGCTTTTCATTGATACAAGGAATATTTACCGCGATTATGGGAGAAAAATAGAATTTCAGCGTAAAATAACTCGTTGAATAATAATAAAGCTATGCGGTTACGGTATTAACGAAGTATTCAAAACAAGTAGATTAATTTGCCGCTTTTATGTAAGACCAAGGTTTAATCGCATGAATGAAACGATTACACAAAATAGCGAGTGTTTAGGTACTCAGTTTGTTCAGTCGGAAAGAAAAAATTAGATAAGATTATTATTGATCGGCGTTGTCTATGACACATTTGAATCTTTCGTTCATTCATAAAATTAAATATTCATAGTGTTCATTACCATAAAATCGTACACATTAGTTCGCGGGATTTATTCGAAAAAATATTTTTTCCCCGTCAAATTTATTCTAATTTGACATTTCTGCATTAATTAAAGCGCCGCGATTAATTTAGCCAAGTTCACAGTGTAATAATTGTAAATTAATTATCCCAATGAACGGACAGTCGAGTCAAGGTAAATTTTACTATATCCGCGAGTGAATTTTGCTGCGTCTTAAAAAGAAAAAGTGCAGCCGCGAATCTCAAACTAAATAGCACGGTCTTTTTGACGGTCGTCGAGTGCCGGTGTGTGTCTGTGCGCGCGAACTCGTGAGTGTACTCGCTCATTCGGAATAAAAGGAAATGACCCGAGAGGAGGGAGGAGGCGACGGCCACGTGAGAAAAGTGCCCTCCCCCCTCCAGGTTCTCCGAGTTTCCGTCCAGCCGATGTCGAAACCCGAAGAACCGGGTCTCGTTGCGTCCGAGTGAAAAATCGAACCGATTCTTCCTCTTCATTTGTCAAGTTGCTCCTCCTGGAGACTCTCCTTCGTAAAAAATGGGACGCACCTCCGGTCAAAAACCGGGGATATACCTCCGGTGAAAAATCGGCGGCGGTCGCCGAGGGTCAAGTAGATCGCGGGTAAGGAAATTGCACCGATGGTACGTAGAGAGTCATCTCCGATGTGTGTGTTCTCGTGTACGCGAGTGTTGTGCACGCGTACGCGTTCGTGCGTGTGTGTGCAGCGCTGCGCGCTAGCAGTGTTTTCATTCATCTCCAAACGTTCAATGATAGCTTCCGTCCATTCATAAAAAGTCTCTCGCTCGCTCTCTCGCCGTCTCTCTCGCTCCCCGGCGACGTCGCCAGATGGCGATAGGTCCCACACTCGGCGGCGATCCCCTCCGCACTCCTCCCCCCCCCCCCCTTCCTGCGGCGCTCCCGAGGGAAGGTAGAGCGCGCGGAGGGGGGGAGGCGAGCGGAGAGTAGCGTATCTGGTGTCTCTCTCGCGCCGCCGCTTCCGCCCGGCCGCCCACTCCGCGCGCCCCGTGTGACTGCTCTCCGCCGAGGCTCTCTCCCAGTCGTCCGTCGGCGCTCGATGCGCGCGCATCGTCCTCCCCCCCACCGCCCGGCTCGCTTTTTTTTTCCGCTCGCCGTGCAGGCGAGTGCCGCACTATACGCGCGCCAGGCACACGCGCCAGCGGCGCACACACGTACACACACACACACACACACACTGTGTACGGGGAGCAGCGCCGACGGGATTTCCGGCGTCCGGTCGCCGCACCGACCCCGCCGCAGCAGTAGTCGCGGAAAATTCGTCCGCCACGCAGGCACACGTAACGCGAGGGCGCGCGTACACCACCGGCGGGCCCGGCTTCATTCATGCCTGGGATTTGAATGGAGGGAGCGCCAAAGGCTTCGGCTCTCGCCGCCGTATACGTGAATGAGAGCGGCGCAGCTGCGCTCTCTCTCTCTCTCTCCGTCTCCCTCTCTCTCTGTCCCTCGACTGCCCGCAGTTTGAAAGTGTCGCCCGAGCCGAGTGAGTGTTCACCGGCACGGCCAGTGCTGCATTGCGCGAGTTCCGAGCGACCAAGTGCTCTCGGGTGTGATGATGCACCGAGTGACGCGGACGTCTCGAGCTTGAAGAGATAAATACCGCGTGGTGCTGTTTTCTTTTTTTTTTTCTCCGTCGCCGCAAGTGTTTTTCTTTGGTGTCGGTGAGGTGCGCGCTCCTTGAGAACGAGGGAGAGAGAATCCGCCGGAGAGAGTGAGATAGAGAGAGATGCAGGCCGGTGGGCGAGGGCAGCGCAGCGAGGAAGGGAACGCCCGCGTCTGAGGGAGCACACCGGATTCGAGCGCCGCGGCACTTGGATTTCAGCACCCCACGCTTGTCCCATGAATTCACGGTGAGTCCCTGTCGTACGCGTACGTAGTGAAAGGTCGGACGAGCGGCCGTCGCCCACATTGCGCCTCTCCTTATCGCTTACAAAATTTCGCGTTTATCGGGAGCAGTATGTGCGTGTGTACCGCGCCGCCGACTGAAAGCTTTGACCTGTGGCAATCGGCCGCTGATAGGCGCATTCCTTTCGGTGACTGCCTGAATGGTCCGCTTGTTTCTTCGGCGGCGGGGCCTCTGCACCGGCTTCCTTCCCTCTCTTGCCCATTCCGTCTGTCTTGCTTCTCCTCTTTCCGCTTCTTTTTTCCTTTCAACCGATCGCGCCGATCTTGCGGGCTGAATCGGATTTTTTTCTCCTCGGGAAGTTCCCTTGCTTCTTCTTTTCGATGAAATTTCGGCTCGATAAACGGCCGCGCTTATCTTATTTAGTTTCCATTCAGAAATAGAGTTAATATCTTTTTCTATGTAACGTTCGATAAGATAAAAAAAAAAGAAGCATCCTGCCTTCGATAGTGCGCCCGCCGATAAATCGTGATTTTTCCTCAAAAATTTCCTGACCAGCACACGGCAACGTTTCAGACTTCCGCTTCGCGTTGAAATAGCCCGACGATAGAAGTAGCTGCGCGAGCGCGATGTTTTGAAGAAGGGCGTGAGAAAGTTAAAAAAAGGAAAGAAAAAGGTGGCGCCGTTTTATAAACCATCCGTGGACGAGAATATAAATCCAGTTAGCATTGAAATCAGCGCGAAGGCGTTAAACGAAAAGGCCGATCGGGAGCGAGAGCGAAACGTGCCACTGCACGCGGGGATACACGTCGAAAATAAATGTTGGAAAAGGCGAGGTGTAAACTCTCGCCGACTATTTTTATCGTCGCCTCGCGCCTCGCGCTCATCGGCAAACAATCGCAAGAAAAATAATCAAAAAGCGCCTCGTGCACGTGTTACCGGCCGCGATATACGTCGCTCGAGACACTTCATACAATTAACGCAGACCTTCTTATAAAACTAAATGTGCTCGATAAAAATGTGTGCCGTAATTTGAGTATCGTTAAATTTTTCGTGTTCATTAGTTTTATCGATAATAACAGCTTTATACTCTCTTAATGCGAAAGATAATGAAGAAATACTCGATTCTTAGAGTAGCTCAATTTTTTTAATGAAATTTAACTTACACATTTTATTTAGAATATTTTGACTTTACGTACTTTACATGAAACTAGTTACTAAAAAAAGCCTTGAATTCTTCAATAATCTCAAATTTACAAAGAAAAAGTACCCAGCTGAAAATCAAAAAATCAAAAAGAACGAAGAGTACAAAAGCAGCGACTGGTAACGCGAGATCCATTCAGCGTCTGTCAAATTTTCGCGCGCCCATTGAGAAGAATCGGGACAGCCGGAGACAGATAGATAGAAAGAAAAAAGACGTCCGATCGCGTACGCCGGGCCAATTCATCGGGGCGAGCAGGTACGGGCAGACGTCGTAGCGGTCGCACAGACGGGCGGACAGACGGCGGCGCCCACGTCGCGGTTTTCTCGGCGCCCACGCGGGCCTCCAAGGCCTACTTTCATCTAGCGCTCGGGCGCGTGTATGCGTGTGCCCTCCTCGGGCTCTTTATTCATCGCTTCGCGCGCCAATCCTCCGAATAAATTTGCCCCGGAATATTTTCGCGACGCTCTCGAATTCAATCGCGCGGCGCCCTCGTTACGTTTCCCTTTGACGCTTCGTTGCTCGTGTCTGCGCGGCGGAGGCTGCACCGCTCCCGGGGACAATGGCGAAAATCACGTAGCGCTCGCACAATGACGCTTGTTATCTCCTGCCTCTTCGATTGAAATTTAATCATTTGTGCTCTCTGCTTCGTGTCACCTTCTTTCATTCCCATTTCGCATTTCTTTCGCGTATTTTTATTGATACATCGTTTCATCCGAGCTCGAATAATTAAGCATTTTTCAAATGCCCGCTCATTCCTGAAATTCCCGAGGAGAATACCGTTCGTGCCTCCCGGCCTGGTATAACAAGCGGGAGTCCGTAATCTGGATCGCAACTCGGCATTAAATTGACTCGTAAACTGAGAAATTTGAAAATATTTTCGGACAGTAGCAGGCTGGAAGGAAATAACTCAATAGGCCGTGACGCGTATATATAATCTGGCGTTTATTCGGGGCCCCGATATAATGCCGAGGCTGTTGACTCGTTCCACGGAGGAGCGTAAATAGAAAACGAATTCGAAATTTACGGCGCGCATGCTAATTCGGACTCGCGTCAGACACGGAAATCCCGGGGTCATAAAGCGCCAGGACTTTTTCGGGTCGATTATCAATTTCACTCCGGCCCGCTCGTAACAATGCGACTTTTTTAATCATCGTCGCCGACTCATCCGCGACTCGTAAATCAAGAGCCGGGCCGCGCTATCGGCGAGCGTGACGCCGAGGCAAGGTCGCCTAAATTATTCGCGCGCTCCGCGCCGTACACTGTTAGAACGAAATTACGCCGACATTTTTTCCCGGTTTATGTCATCCGCTAATCCGTGGACAATTAAAAGAGTCCCCGCGGGCACCTCCTCTCTTTTACGAGCAACGAGTCGCTTCCACCGGCGATGAAAGCAGCCTCTATTTAAAGAATATCCTCTCTCGATTCTTCCATCGATCGGGGCCCCGGACGCAAGGTGCGCGCGTGCCCCCGTCCTGTGTTTCTCTCTTTCTCTCATTAGTCAAACGAGAAGTTCGAGGGCCGCGCTAATCCCTAGTAGAAGAGAAACGAGCGAAAAGCGTCCCCGGGGGGGTTTGGTGGAAAGCGATCCGCCGGAAAACGAAGCGTCCGCTCCGCAATTTCGGAGAGTCACCGAGCGTAACGCGTGCATCCTCCGCTGCGCCTCTCCCCCCGTTTATTTTTCGCCCGGGCTCTATTCACCGGAGCCCCCGAGGAGGGCAGCCGAAAGAAAGGCGAGGTGCCTGGCCCTCGGAAACGGAATCGAACCGACCACCATCTGTCCGTCCGCCTCGAGCCTCCTAAAAACATTAGAGGGAAAGAGAGAGAGATGGAGAGAGGGACAGGTTGGAGCCGTAAATGGTGAAGACGTAGCCGCTCGGCGCGAGAGGGACGGCGCGATATTTGGTGAATCGGAGAAATGAATGAGCGGGAGAAGGACGGAGGGAGAAAGGAGGAAACTCAAGCCAAACTCTCGGCGCGCGCGCGCCAGCGGCACATCTGCCTGGATTCCCGAGAAGTCTCATTCAAGCGCTGACTTTACCTGAGCGCACGTATCGCCCCCCTCTCTCTGTCCCTCTCTTTCTCGAACGCGAGCGAGAGAGAGCGCCGCCTCCCTCGGCATTCCTTTGTCGAATATCATCCGAGCGGCTCGTCGTCGCTCCTCTCTCGCTCGCCGGCCCGAGAGACTGACGTGACTCGCCGTACGTACACCCATACCCCGCGCGACGGGCAAAAAGTTCGTAACTCGGGCCCGGCTCTCTCTCTCTCTCTCTCCTTCCGCTCCGAGGCTTTGACAATCTATTAAATGCTCCGAGCCGAGGATATGACGATGGAACAATCCTCTCCTTGGCCTCCAGTTGCCCGTCCTGCTATCTGTCTATCGCTTTCTCTCTCTGCCTCCCTCGCGATCGTTCTCCTCCTTTCTCTCCCGTAGCCTCGACACGGTACAGTGGCTTTTAGAAGCTTGCGCTCGAACGGAGCTCCCGGATTATCGCCTTGCTCCGAAAAATTTGCTGGCTTTTCCGAAGGTACTTCGGTATTAATGTGCGGATTTCTTCTGCATTGGGTGCAAATGAGTTGCTTTTTTTTATTGAAAGGATAAAATAAAAGAAGTAAACGTTTTTTTTTTATTTTAAAGAAGACGATTGCGTTGAATAGTAGTGAATACGTGCATGAAACGTACGAAATTTCTACAAAATATATCGACTACACCAATTAGTGTCGATAGCCATTATCATTTTAGAAGGGAAATGCAAATTTATTAAATAAATTAAGTACGTGCATTGATTATTTTAACAGTCGATGCACTCGTAAATTTATGTATATTTCTTCCGAAACGATAGCTGCTATCAATAATAAATATTTTACACGACATTGCTTTTAAAAGCGCGTACAGCAGTTAAATATAGTAAACAATAAAAAAACTCTCCACTCTATTAATTTTAAATCACCAATCAAACGATTAATTTCGAGCTTTTATTAAGTTTGTACCATTAAGTACGAGCCTTACGAATAATAAAGAAAGAACCCGTCGATACACCCGTTAAAAGGCTGCGAATGTTCAAACTCTAGCGTCGCTCGCGAGCCGCGGCGGAATATTTTTGTCGCTTACTGTACGCCAACACGTGAACGTAAACGAGCGTAGATTCCTCGGCCGCGGCGGCACGTCCTGTCGTTCCTCCGCCTCGCTGGAAAAGAGAAAGATCTCTGCCTCTCGGAACGACAGACTAACACGTAAAGGCCGCGCGTGCACGCGCACAGCCGCACACCTGCTCGCGCGCCCGCTCGCTCGCTTCATTCTGCCTTTTCCGACTGCGGCCGACTGCGATCGTTTTCATTGAAAAATCACGAGGTTTTGTGCCCGCCAGAAGCCTCGCCAGACCTGCCGTTCGAATTTCTATGAATGGTCTCTGTAAGGTGACTCGGGAATGAATTGAGTCGAGAGAATCGTTTATAAAGCAGCGGCTCATTAACGGATTCCGCGGAAATAATTGATTAACGGAAAGTGAAAATGTTTTCTGTATTTAAACAATTAATTAAGTAAACCTAAGTAGATCAAGTTCGAAATATTTTAAGTTTGTAGTTTCTTTTTTGGCTCGCAGACTCAGCAGTGTTACAAAGTGGCTTTATTCCAAAAATCTCTGTCGCGACTCGCTGGGCCGTTGCGATAGCTGTTACATCAGGGTACATTCATCCTCGCCCACC
This sequence comes from Eurytoma californica, assembly GCA_035586675.1. Lineage (NCBI taxonomy): Eukaryota > Metazoa > Arthropoda > Insecta > Hymenoptera > Eurytomidae > Eurytoma > Eurytoma californica. The sequence continues at coordinate 21,003 of JAXIUT010014117.1, forward strand.
TCCTCTGCCGCCGACGCGAGCGTTTTCAAGCCTTGGGACACAAAAGCCCTTTACCGTTAATTGAAAACAATTGTATTCTAACGTCTCTTAATCGATATTTTAATTACCGGTGCACAAGGCACTCAGTGTCCATTCGATGAATTAACGATGCAGCGTATAATGCTCACAACAATTAGACTGGTACTGAGAAACCCTGTCCGGAATACGAATTAATCAGGAGGCACGAATGAAAGGGAACTGAATGAATGGTCATAACTGCTTTAATATGATAAAAAATACACGAACGAAAAAGTAACGTAAGTTTTTCTTTGACTGTCCAGGTGGGGATGAAGCGCTCGTCGCGAGGGCGGGAGGAAGCGGTCGCGGAGCATCCTGCTGCACCCTCGCTAATGGAACGGCTTTGCCGCGAGCGCTACCACCTCGCGCCGCAGCAGCAGCAGCAGGCTGGCCAGTGCCACCGACCACGACGAAGCCGCAGCAGCCGCCCAGCAGCCTCGCAGCGCTCCAGCTGCAGCGACAATGGGCTAGCCAGCCGCCGCACCACCAGCAGAGCGAACCTCACGAGCAGCCGCACCAGCCTGCCCCACCTTCAGCGACAACGGCCGCCGCGGACGCGCAGCAGCACCGCCACCACTGGCAGTGGCAGCAGCAACACGCGGCCCAGCAGCCGCTACTAGCGCCCCCGGTACTACCCCGAGCACAGGCCGGCGGCCCAGCTGGCCCCGGCCCCATGACGCACAATGCTGCGGCCTCGCCGCCGTCGAGGCCGCCCTCCTCGGCCTCCTCCACGGCCTCCTCGAGCCTCGGCAGCGCCACGCAGCTGGCCCGCGTCCACGACCACTCGAGGCCCCTGCCGCCGCCGCGCACGCCGCCGCGCACGCCGCCCCCCGCCACCAGCTTCCGCAGCGCGGCGCGCCCCTCGCCCGGGGCCGCCGTCCCCGTGACCACCGCCAGCACCGCGGCCGCCGCCACCGCCGCCGCGGCCCCCGAGGTGAGCCTGCAGGCGCCC
>JAXIUT010014147.1:0-21988 GCA_035586675.1 Eurytoma californica
AAGGGTAGCGAAGTAGCTACCGAAACGTCGCACATTTTATAATACATTGACTTCTACTCATTAACATCGATGTAAACCTTTTTTTAAAAATTTATTAAAAAAATAATTAATTGCATTGTCGTACTTTCATAAGGAAAGGGAGATATAATAAGTTATTCTTTGGGTAATATGCTTGTTATTCCTCTTCCTGTTTTCATTATCCAATATTTCAAATAATGTTTTTGGATGATTTCCAAAGTGTTAAACCAACGGAAAGCTCCTACGTGTCTCATGAATTTAATAGTTCCCGAAATTGGTGAAGAAAATTTGGGTCGGATTTAATCCGACTGTCTCCGAAACAATACGTCTAATTTCAAGAGTTTAATGTTTACAGTAAATTTTAAATACGAATTTCGCATGTTATTAAATTTAATTTCATCTACTGATATTTTATAGACAGAAAAACATTTTAAATATCGTGTTTACTCCGATGTGTATATACTGTGATTGATCCGCTACCATATTGCATGTTATTTTAACTAGCGGTAGATAATTATTAACCGACGTTGGAAATAATATTACGTAATTATTAATAATATCGTGCATCCGGTATAAATTACTGTTATTATTATATTACTGTTCAATGTATCGAAACTGCAGAAATAACAAGCTATTGAAATTGATATTATTTACTGAGAATCGATAGAATATTTATTTAAGTTAATATTTATATTATTCCCTCAATTTCCTGGAAAATCTAGATAACAAATTGAACTTTATTTAATTTGCAAAACTGATATTATTTACCTTTATTACTTCAATTTAAACATGAACTCTCGTCGCTGTGTTTGTTCAACAAGTACAAAGTTAGCTACAGCAGCCGGTTGCAAATGAAAGTTTGAATAATTAAGCGCAGTGATAGCGCTTAGCTGATGAAAATTCACACCCGTAATCTTATAAACCCCTGGCCTTGATTTTCCTAATAAATAACCCGCAACTCCCAAGTTACAGCACTCGCACCGGAAGTTATACCTCCGCTGCAAGCGCAAAGCATCGTGCAGCCGCGCTTCCCTCAGTGACAGCCGCCTCAGTTGGCCGCTCGGACTGGAGACTCCACTCCTCGCCGCAGATCAAGTCTCTCCGTTACTCCGGCATTCAAGGTCAAGTTTCAATTACCACTCGAAAATTCCTCGAGCGACTCCTCAATCGCATACATCGGCGATGCCCGGGCAGAAGTGGCCGCCTCGAACGTGTCCGGCATCGCGCGCGTCCGCTATCGATCATCCGCCGTCTCGGCGGCTGCTTTTCACCTGGCGACAATGGTAATCTGGCCGATTGTGCCGCGAGAGTTAGCGACCTCCTTCGCCGGAGCCGCGCGGGGCTTCCGCGACCGCGTTGTCTATAAGACGAGTCGTGCGTCACCGTTAAGCTGGTTTTCTCGCTGCTCACATTACTTTCGCTGCTTTTTTTCTTATACGAGCTTTTGTCTATTTAGCTTGGGAGCGAGCTTAAAAAGTATTTCAAGTGTTTTATTAACTGTTTTATTGCGATTACATTGAAAACTTGATTATTTTATATGTAATAAATGAAACATTTTTTTCTCTGTTAAAATCTGTTTTCAGACAACTGAGAGCTGTGGATACTATAGCTTTTTATTGGTACCATTAATAACAACATTTTGAAGACATCATAAAACAAAAAATATTTTTTGCTTTTTAATCTCTAATCAAGTTTAAGTGCAATTATAGCAACCCTTATTGTGCAATAAACATAAGCAACCAAAAATACAGTGATACGTTAATTCTCTAATTGTGCACAAAGTAAGTTATTGACCCATTAATCGTGTTTATAGTAAATTCTGCCTGGCGGTGCTTATGCATTACCTACTTAAAACGGTCATTATTTAACTTCTAGTAAATTATATTTTATTACTAATACTTACAAACGCATTTAAAATATACCTATAATATAAAATATTTTCATTCATATGATTTTCTTAAAAAATAGTCTTGTTTCAAATATTTATAATTAAAAGTAAACTTTGGTTAACAATACATAACTAGTCAGATCAACTTCGCTAACTGAATTTTGTTACTTCCCTGAGGCATCAGCAACTAACATTCGTTCGTTAGTAACGTGGTTGGACAGGGAATACTTTTTATTTATTTTTAGACCGTTGCAATTTAGAAAACATTTGATATTTATGAAAATGATTCTCTATTTCAGTTTTTTTGCGAGTAACAATAACGACAGTAGTCACAGTACCTCTAACCGAAAGAATGTTTACGTTTTAAAACTTTTCGATCTAAGATTACAGTGTATTTTTCAAACTCGAATAGATTTTTCCAATTATCGAAGCTATCAATAAAAACTTGCTTATAAAGCTCGCAAGCACTCAATGATCATTTCAATCTTCTATACATACTTCCATCTTTAGTCAGTATCAACGGTGCTATTCGATCATAAAAAAGCAAAGCAGGGGTCAACTTTAAAAAATAAAAAATCCAAGCATCCCGCGGAACAACAAATGCTACACACCTTGTTTGCCATGGCAGAAGCCGGTGTTCGCGAGGCCCAGCGCGAGCGTGAGCCACAGCGCGTGCAGCCGCATCTCGGCCCCGTCTGGCAGCGCCTCGAGCCCGCGAGCACTCGAACGAAAAAAAGAAAAAAGGAAAACAAAGAAAGGAGCCTCCGCGAGGTCGAAAGCTCAGCGGTCCGTACGGGGAGCAGGAGGAGGGCACGGCGTGTACGACGGAACGGAAAAAGGAAACGTCAACGGTCGACTCGCGTGACCATGACGGGGTCCACTACATGTTGCGTGGGGGGGCGCGCGCGCGGCTGGTACTGCGGGGCGACCGGTCCGGCGCTCGGTCGCAGCGAAACTGAGCCGCCCGTGCGCCTGCACATGGCCGACCAGGCCGATTATACAATCCCCCCGTGTGTTTTCGACGCCGGGGCGCCTGGCGCAGATTCATTCCCCTCCGCCGGGAGGGGTGGGGGTGGCGGGGCTGTGCGCGCGCACCCCTCTCCCCGCGTCCCTCGGCGGAGTCGCTCCGCCACCGGCGGGTGGAATTTTGAAGACGGGGAGTTGGGAAGCATTCTTTTTCTTTTTCTTTTCGCCGCTTTTTGGAGCTGACTGTTGAAAGTGAAATTTTTTCGGGATTTCTCCAAAATTGTTGCTATGAATGTATCATGTTACTTATTTACGCGGAAACGGAGTTCAAAGCTTTTTTAGTTTAGTCTCTAAGTATCTTTATGTTAAGGATTAAATTTTTCATTAAGCATATTTAAAAAAAAAACAAAATATACCAAATCTTCATCTTTTATTATCAATAATTTTGGCATAAACTTTGAGGATATTTCTTAAAGTAAAAAGATTTGAATTATTTTCTTTATATTTTCGCATAAATATTTTTGAAAATTATAAAAATGTTTTATAGAGTCTTAAATTGGCATTTTTCATTTTTATACAAATGAAAACATCGTTGGTGGGGTAGTTTTATCATTATCAATTAATATCGTAAGAAAACAATAACTTCTTCAAATTCTTCAATTAACAAACGTTTTTTATATTTTCTTTCGATGCAATGATAAATATCAATCTAAGAATCCGGAACGGCATCATATTTGTCTCTCTTTGTTTTCTACCCGCGGATCCGCTTACGCTCTCTCTATCCAAGTAATAAGTATGCGCCTGCGCGAACCGACTCTCTCGGTGTTCCGCTAAAATCCCGAATTCTCGATGCAGAATGTAACTTCCAGGATGAGGAGCGAGAGAGAGAGAGAGAGAGAGAGGGAGAGAGAAAGAGAGAGAGAGGGGGGGGGAAAGAGACAGAATGCACCGGTGCTCGCCTCGGAAAGAGAGAGCCGAGGCCCCTTATTGTTAGCACGGCACGCACACTCGAGAATTTATATCCGGCGCTTATCCCTGGTTCGCATTACCACGAGGAACGGCCGCGAACGGGTCACGCGCTTGTTGCCATACAAACAGGCGGCAACAACATTGGTCGAAATTCTCGAGGCTTACCAGGGAACGCGCGAAATTTTTATTTCAAATTTTTTTTGGCGCTTTTCATTTTAGAGGCGGGTAAAGCTTGGCTTTTAAATGTTGAGGAGCCACCGAGCCGAGACGTCCTGAAGTTTTAAAGATGAATAAATTTAATTCAGTTGGTGAGCAAGAAGGAGTACACGTTTTTGAGCAAGGAATTTAAGATTGTAGAATTGTGATGCTACAGTAAAGTAAATACTTCTGCAGTTGCACTGTTTTTTTTAATCATTGTCATTTTGTAGTTCACTGAGGTGAATATTGCGGATCTGCTGGCGTATACATTTGGAGTATGCAAAAGAATGCATAAATGTACAGATGCATATATTCTTTCATCTTAGACACTTTTTAACTTTTTATATTTGAATGCATCAAAAGGAATTTGTCAATTGTTTTGCAGAAATTAATAAAACCTGTAGAAATTTGTTTAAAATAAACAAAATTTTTAAACGATTCACATTTATAATTATAAAAAACGAACTATAGAACTTTTATTCAAAGTGAGATATTTTTTTGCAGACATTTCACGTTGAGATTTCACCTCTGCCCCTTCTTGCGCGAAACTTCACGTGCGTTCGACGCATATACAATACAGCATGCCATTGTTTTGGCCCAAAGGGGAAAAGAGCTGAGGGCTTCTTTGTGGCAAAGCTATGTGGAGGGAAAGGAAGCGGTGGTAAGTGAGAAGGAGAGAGAGGTAGAGGGAGGGAGAGGAAATGCTCCACTTTGCCAAGGTTCGAGGCACACCACCAAGCTTTCAGAAAAGCTCGGAAATTCTCACTTAATTTCTCTAAGAGCTTTCATATATGGCGACGCACGGAATCACGTAGCCCAATTTAGGGAAGTTGAGGGAGCGATTTTTTCGCTTTAATTGCGCTCGCCCTCGACGGCCCAGAGCCAGATTCAAAGGCTCCTTTGATATTTTTAAAAAATTATTCTCGCGTATTTTATTTTTTTTTACATAATTGCGTGTTCTATATATGCTTCATTTAGGTAAGGCTTATTTAATAGTTATTTAATATCCGGTTTTAATACAAGCTTTTTAATCGCGCCCTTTACTATATGTTTGTAAATCCATGTAAGATTGATCTTTCACTGGAAAACCGTAAATTATTGCGATAATTCCTTGTGAAGATACATCTTCACTGTCTAATTTTGAATAGAATTTACGTGCGGCAACACGCCCGAATGACGATTCTTTCCCGTCGCCTGTCCATGACGTGCTTCAGAGCCATCCTATGCACAGGCGCGTGTGTACAGCGAGAGCATTCGACATTCATCATATCCATCAACCGGATTTGCGTGACCTCGAGATTCGCGTCGATAATGCAATATTTACGGTTACACCGTCAACGTTTGGATGTTTGATCTTTTGAACGACAGGCAAACATTTCGTTTTTCTATTTCATTTTTTTTCTTCGATGTTAATATTTGGTATTAGTACGTTTACCGGATAAATAATTGACATGGAAGTGGCGCTTTTTTTTTTGAACTTGCATGGTACGTAACAAGAGATTTTGAAAAAGTTTTGAATCGTAAGTGGAAATGGACAGATATGGTCAGACACGTTTATTCACATTATGTGACAAAAAACTATTGTTGTAACAAGTAGTAAAAATACGAGTGCTATCAATATTGACAAATTATTTAATGCACCTGGTAACTTCAAATAACGTTTATTATTGTTATTTATAAGTGTCAGAGGGTCCAATAACTCAAATATTATTAGAAAGAGGGAGTGGGAATATTGCTAAAATTTAATAAACGTTAGTTTCGCAATAAAAATCTAATTTTCCCTCATAAATTTACTCGAATCAGCCGCAAAATAAGGATCCCGCTCCTCCAGAATCTCCAAAGTGCGGATGATTTATGAAGCGTCGCGCGCTATAAGAGAAAAGCCGTCGCTTGGCGCGTATCGGATTGCGGCTGGTACTTATTTTGTGGTGACATCGTGTACGCCTTCCAGCAGTTGATGTATCGCCTTTCGGCCTTGAACTTTTCCTCGTGAAATTCTTCACAGACACTTACTACAGTGTAAGCTGCCTCTATTTTCTGCCAGTACATAAAACTGAATTTTTTAATTTTTTTCTCAACGTGGAAAAACTTTCGATTTGTTCATTTCCGTTCGCCTCTTAAAAAATAGTAACATTTTTAATGTTTTTAAAAACTGAATGATAAAGCGCGTGCTTCCATAAAAGAGTTTCATTAATTAACTGAATTTTTTAATTTTTTTCTCAACGTGGAAAAACTTTCGATTTGTTCATTTCCGTTCGCCTCTTAAAAAATAGTAACATTTTTAATGTTTTTAAAAACTGAATGATAAAGCGCGTGCTTCCATAAAAGAGTTTCATTAATTAAAAAAATTTTGTTTTTATAGCTTTATCACGCCACTGCGCATTACTTAAATTAACGACACGGAACCTTTTACAGAAAATTGATGTGCGTTACATTACAGTTTACTTTCGAGCTTTCATTTATGATTTATTCGCCGTGTGTTTGATCTGTTAATTGAATTTAAGCAAGATAAAGTTACACGTGCATGTGTAATTCTGTAAGTGCAGACCAGAGTGCATTCAATATTTCGCGAATAGCGCTTGAGTATAGGATTCCAAGAGATATTAAACCCAGCGCTCGTAAATCCACACTGGCCCGTATATACGAGCACTGCGATGCTGTTTTAATTGTTTCCCATTTACTATGTAACTTCCGCTTTAAAGTCTACGAAAACAAAGTTTTCTCAGCGGCGAGTAATAGCTGCATTATTAGCACGTTCGCTCTGTTACGATTTTCATCTGGATGTCCGATCCACTGTAAAAACCATATGTTATTTGTTATTCCGCTTTTATTGTTCGACACTTTGATTTCTAGTAAAAGTGTTTCGCACTTTATTATTGAACTTTTTGTTGTTATTGATTGTGAGACGTTAGAAGGATGGGTGGGAGTACTCGTTTCGACGTTATATATCACAAATGTTTATTTATGCTTTAAAATGTTCAGGTACAGTAACATTAAAATGCAAACTCGTAAATAACGCAGTGGATAAATGCCTTTGATATAAATTACGACTTCCTAAAATTTTATGCTCATTAAAATGCAAATTTACATTTACGAAAATCGCATAAGTTACTTTTTATTATTAAAAGTGATGGGATACATTTTCATAAAAATTGATTGAATGTAAATATATACCCATTATTCCGAAAAATTAAAAGCGTCTAGAATTTTTGCTATCCGTACCCGTGCATGTACACCTGCGTATTTGAAAAGCATTAAGCCCGCCGTTTCGCAAGACTCAAAGTTTCAATCGTGTACACTGACGCGTGCTTACGTGATTTATAACACGTACCCCCGTGCGTTCGAGTTTCGATGAGCGGCGCGGCTGCAAAGTTAACAGGCTGGTCGTCAAACTTTGGCGGAGTTGATGCTCGATTGATCGGCCCCGGCGATCGTAAGTCGCATATTTTTCATGGGAGAAGTAAGACGACGTGGCCATAAAAACAGTCTCCAAAAGTAAGAATGCAAAAATTGCGTCCTTTTGAATATTGCAGTTTTATTTTGCGAATTCTTACAGAAAACTTTGGCGAATTCTTTAAAAACTTTCGCGAACACCGAAGCACGAGAAGTCCATTGAAAATGTTTATTAAACAACGCCGAACCTTTACGCCTGAGCTTTTATCGAGCGTAGTAAAAGCAAGCGAACCTCCCAGGAGCGCACTCCGAAAATAATTTTTGCGCAAACATAGTTACCCTCCTTATTAACTTTATTGTCGTACCCACGTAATTTGACTTGCGAACCATAAAGTTTTACGTGTCCTCCCAAGGTGCGGTCCCCGAAACGAGGCGATTCACTCGTCTGACTACACGCGTCCCTTAACTACTCGCGCGCAAACTTTCGGCGTTCCTTTATCCCCCGGGAAGGGGAAAACGAAGCTCGCGAGACTATAACCCTATAAGCGTTTGAACGGAGAGGATCTAAATGACAGATAAGAAATGCTTTTGTGATCGAGTTTACATCAATAAATTCAGTTTCGTAAAATTTAGTTTTTTTCATAGGAGGATTAATATTTGAAAGTTTAATTTGACAATATACGAACGTCGGTATAAATCGTACTGATTTCAGATCTCCAAAGAATAATTATAAAATATACGAATTATTTAAAAAGAAGTAATGTTTTAGTTAGAAGTTTTAACTCCTTATACAAGATTCTATTTTTTCACGAAAGTTTCCTCGTTGCCTATTTCTAGCTGAACCTCAAGTTTCGTATCGATTATTTTCACCACAAAAGCTTGCAAGTGTCACACAAGTATCTCGTATTTCCATGAAAACAGGGTTAATTGAAAACCAAAACTTACCATTGACATTCCGCATTTTCCTGCACACACGCAGATCAACCAATAATTTGTCACAGCCCTCCTCAATTCCCTACTAATCCAATCACCATCGGCAGCAAATAAATGCTCAGAGCAATCGGAGAACCCTCGATAAGTAATTACGGACTTTCCTCTCGCCCGTGGAATGAAGCTCAAAGCAAGAAAAATAAAAAGATCGAAACGGCCTGGGAGCCACTCTCCCGTAGCGCGATAAACCGAGCCGATCGTACAGGTCCTCGCAATTTTCCGAGCGTAAAGGCGAGAGGTACACGCTCGGCTCTCGATAAAGCATTAGAAACGATTGTTCGGCCGCGATCGCTCTCGGCGATCATTCGCGCGTTCCGGGCTCGTACGGCGCGCCAATAACTTTCACGCCCCGGACTTATATATATATATATATCCTCCCCGGGCCGAGATCTTCATCGACTACAAAAAAAGGAAAGAACCGCACGCGCGCGAAATTCATTGCGCCAATAAAGGGGCCTCCCGTGAAATCGGATCCACCCTGTACCGGCGCTGTGTAAATATCCCGCGCGTTGCACGCGTGCCCTCGGCGTTTGTTTACGAGAGCCGCGCGTTTAGTTTGCCCGGATAAGCATTCGCGTGCCGTTATACTGCACGCAAATGGAGAGGTGCTCTCGGCGCGAAATGAGCGGGAATTTCATTGTATCGACGTTGCAGTTTACTCGCACTCAAAATTCAGCGCGGCCGGGTGACTACTATACTTCGCCGTGGGAGGACTTTTACGTCTTTCGCGCGGAGAGCTCGCTCTTCCGCGAGAGAAAGTGCCGCTTACCCGCCGAGCGGGATTTTTATTTTTCCGCGGGAGGAAACGCGAAGACCGACTGAAAATATTATACTTTTATCTCTGTTTTTACGCCGTCGCGCTGCAAGTATCAGTTTATTCATTTTTCTTCCGCTGGCGAATTAGATTATCGATTTTTATTGAAACACCGCGCGAATATTACAAAGTTTTAATCAAAATCTGTTTCTCTGAAAAATCTAAATTTATTGCAGTTTTATCCAGCGATACGGGAGATAAAATTCAAAATTATTTTTAAGATGATCTTGTTCATAATCATGTCGGGGAAAACTACTGACTATGCGAACAGAAATCTTCACAGTGAACGGAGATTGCTGCTTGTCGAAACGATTACGATTATTGAGCGTAGCAACGCCTAGGCTGCGATATTATCGCGTAGTCCTTTATCGATTTCATCGTCGCTTCTGGGATGACGTTGTAAAGATATCTTATCTTAAAAGGAAAATGACGTTAACGTTTAAGATAATCGATTTTAGGATTAGAAATTTCCGGTCGGCAAAGATTTTAGCTTCAAATTATCTATCGTTGTATTATAATTTCGTGACTTATTTTCTATCCTCCTCGTTTTAAGTGTTGAATCTCTTTTAATTGCGCAGTTACTGACTTGACGAATCTTATCATAATTACTATTATAGAATTATTCATGAATTTCACTAAAGTTTGAATGATGGCTTAATTAAAACTTTATGCATCATAAAATAAATTAAGTAATCTCGTCTACGAGGAATCTTTCAAGAAATAGAAATCAAAATAATTTGCAGTCTACTAATTATTGCATTTTTAATGTAAAATTATAATTGCACTTCAGAAAGGTGTGAGTTCAGAAAGATATTCCAACGTGATATTAATTTTCCCGTCCTGAACTTGTAACCAACGTCATTATACAATTCCTCACTACTTCAAGTCATCATTTTTATTATAAAAACAGAAATGGAAGCTTACTGTCTCTTAAAATTTAAAACAAACAATTAAAAATGCAGTTGTACTAGAGCAATATAATTCGCCCCACCGAGGAGCACTTGTGCCCTGCCCGAAAAATTTATGGAGCGTGTCTAGTGCAAAAACCCTCGCGCGTCCGGGAGCATTTACCCGGCAGCGGCTCGTCGACACCGGTGTCAAAGGCTCGCGCTCCTCCCGTCTCTAAAACTCACGCGCGATCAAAGTGAATTCCTCGAACGAGTTTAGCGCTGGCGAGCGCGGCCGCCCGCCCGGCGAAAAGTCCGTCAGTGCTTTAACCGCTCGCCGCGCTCGTGAACTTTCCACCTTCCGCGGGGCCTGCGCGCCTCTTTTTTCCCCCCAGGAAATGAAAAACTCGAGAGCGAGAGGGGCGAGGGGAGGGAGCGCGGCTCCTTAAGGTAGCGAAGGGCGAAACTTTGGAGATTTCCGCGAGCTTAAGCGTTGCGATCGACGCACAAAAAGGAGAATATGGAAAATCGCGCGGCGAAACTTTTGCAATTAACTTGACGAACTTGCCCGGTGCAACGAAGCCTAGACGCTGCGGTATTCTTATGATGTATTTTAAGTATGGCCGCATGATCTGACGGGTTTTAGTTCCACGGATGGACGTGTTTCCATTATAAAGATTGCGCCGGGAGGTTGCTTATACACGTCTGGAAAAAGGTAACTGCACCGAGTGGTATGTGGAATTTGGCTGCTACTCCTGACTCATTCGCTGAATTTTTCCCTTATAGTCCAAATTATATTATTGCAAAAACCAAGAAATAATATGTTGTAGTCAATTATTATAATACATTTGGGAGATGAAACAAAAGTATTAAGTATGTTTTGTCATTATACAGTACTTCCTGAAGCGTGTGTTATTTTAATTCTATTTCAATATTTTTTGTGAACTGATTTTTATTATAATGCTACTTTTTTATAACTTTTTATCTATTAAAAATAAGGTCATAAAAAATAATTACTTCTTCTATAAGTCAGTCCATAATTATTTTAATTAAATTCAATTAAAACAATTAGCTTTTAAACTTAGCGAATGTAAATCTGACGTATTTAGTCCCTCTGAAATCCCCTACAATAGCTTTACTTTCAATTCTTTAAGCGGCAGTTTTAAACCAACGCGAGTCCCAGTGATTAAAGTAGCGCTAAAATTACACGAGTCCCGATTTAATTACTTATCGGGGGGCGAATAATTAGCATACTCCGCGCTCCAATTGTTCGGTCAAGACTCCTCTAAATGCAAGCTCGGCCGCGCGCGCGCGCGCGTAAGCGCTCACAACTAAGCGGAGCGAGAGCCCACGGACGGGAAGCGGATGTTTCGCTGGAATATTATTGACTACTCCGGCAACGGACGCGCGCGCTTAGCCGACTAAACATACCCGCGCTCGCCGTTTACCCGTCTACCGATTCGTGCTTCCACTATCGCCACCTTATCATGTTTCCCCGTCGTCTGTATCGAGCCGCTGTACGTGCGCGTTGCTTTTTCTTTGGAATGCGGAAAAGCTCGGAATAAGAACGCGCCGATGTTTCGCGGAGTTATCTCCGAAGTTGAATTTCGTCCTTGTTGCCTCTCTTTTTTTTAATACTCCTTTGTGTGACCGCGTAGATAGGTAATGTTTACTTTATTAATATCGCCGTGCGGCACTTCTGTAAATTATCGAAGAAAGAAAAGCTACGTGCTTTAACGAGATTACACTTTTAGATAGGAAAATAAAAATTGTTTGCTCTTCAAAAATGAGTTCTACATAAAATACACAAGTTCGTGAAAAATATTGCAAAAAAATATCGCATATTGTACATTTTATTTGTGTGTCCAATACTTGATAACAGAATGGAAAAATTAATTTTGATTCAATAAATCATTAAAAATATTAACACTTACACTGCATAAATATTTGCTAAATTGATTGAACTCATTTGAATGTATTATTTGCAATCAATTTTGAATAGTATTTTCTTCAAATATTATATTTCGAAGTACATGACTGGAGAAGATAATTCGTACTGGTGAAAATAGGCCAGATTGAGAGACACGTGACTAATTAGACTGCATACGACAACGTGACGAGCATTATTCCGAAAATTAAGTTATTTGTTTTGCGTCTGCCGAGCATCTGGCTGCAAGAAATTTTCAAAAGACTAATTGTTCAGTAAATTAGCATTAACCAAATTAATTAAAAAGACTACATTCTTCTATCAAGTATTTTCATCCAATTTTACGTGAACTCGCATACAATACCACTAATCTCGCGACAGCGATACCTCGTCAAACTTTTGTATCAGGCACGCAAAAAAGCCTGGGAAACAAATTCACCAATTCCCAGCTCAATAAACGCCCTTATCTGCATTATCGAGTCTCCCGAAGGCACTTCGACAGTCGCCGGCTTTACAGCCCTTCCGGCGTCAGCCTAATCAAATCGCGAGCGATAAACACAGGCGGGGGGGGTTTATCGGAGCCCATAAACACTCCTCCCAGATGAGCGCGCCCTCCGCCTCCGAGGAATCGAAAAAGCCGATGTTGCGCGCGGGGCGCGGGCCTGTCGCGTTCCTTTCCGCGCGCGTGCCCTCGTCCTTCCTTTTATATGAAGCTCGTTAATAGAATATCGATCCGCGGGGAGGAGGTAGGGGCCCCGTCTCCGCCGGAATAGACGGGATACACGCTAACCTCGGCAGGCTCAAAAGACAAAGCGCCAATTGCGGCCGGAGACGTCGCGGGCGCCAGTCCTAAACAAATTTCATTTCCTTCCTCGCGAGAGACGCAATCCCGCTTGGCTCGCCGAGACCACGGAGCCTCGATCGCCGCCGCCGCGGTGAGGCGCTATATATGTACACCGAGCACGGCGGATTCTTTTGTGTTGCGCTTCGAAGGTCGCTTTCAAACGGATTCTGCGTAAGCGGACGGGAGCTTTTTGCTCGGCGGGAAATTTAATTAAAAATTTTTTAATGCGATTTCAAAGCTGCACGTGTTATAGTGCAATATTTTATGTATATTTCTAGAAATTGAACTTTTTAACTTTTAATTGTAGTAATAATTAAAAATATTTATTAACCTTTCAGTTTAGTATAAACAGTGTTGGGTAAATAATATGTATTTTATGAAATGTGTACTTCTTATCCTCTCTTAAAAATTTATTTTAAAATTTAATCTGGGTAGAGATAGGTACGGGAGATTTAGGTTACTTCTGATAAATAATATTTACGTAAAATAGTATGTTTGAAATGGTGTTTTGCTTATTTGAAAGTTAAATTTAATTCGTTAATTTCACAAACTTTTAGAAATAAAGAATTTAAATAAAAACTATATACAAGCTTTTTAAACATTTTAAACCAATCATTATCCATGATGAAGTAATCATTACCAAGTTTTAATTCTTTACTTTCTCTTGTCACTTTATTCTTTATCTTATTTAAGTTAGTTTTACGATGGCCAGTTTAGCACTACTTTTCCAGATAAGAATTTTTTGTTAAGTAGTCTTTACTAAGGGTAGCCTTTGCTTTGCTGCAACTACAACTTTCAGTTGAATCGTCCGCAGTATTAGATCATCGACAACAAAAAAGCACTTTAAAGCATATTAGATCAAGCAATTCACATTTATTTCTCATCAGCAAAGTTAACTCACGGAAAACGCGCGCTCGATAAATGCTCGACAAATCTTCATTATACGCTCTGCGCGTCTCTACTCTCCGCTCTCCTTGCCGACCTATAACGTGAAAAGTTTTTCGCGCAAAAGGACGATTCCACCGGAAGATCTGTCGTCGTCCATCATTACGCACAATGGTCTGCGCGAGGGACGGAGAGAGTGAACCGATTGGTTGAAAAGTTGAGCCCCGCGCAAAGGAGGCGGTATGGAGGCACGCCGTATTATTCTTTAAAATTGTCTCGGAAGATTTAGACCGAAGAAAAAAATACGACGCCATGGGAAACTATTTCTCATGCTGTTCGATGTTCATCTGCTTTTTTTCGAACTTCTCGTTCTCTTGGGCTCAAACACAAGTTTTTGTTTTGACTGCGAGAACTTCGGAGCTGGTAATTCGTGATTTATATGTATATTTAATATTTATTGGTTTGTTTTCGAAGAGCCATTTGTATTACTGTGAGTCTACTTTTTCGGTTTGGTAATACCTTTTAAAGTTTAAATTAAAGGAAATAAATTAATTTTCCGCACTTCGAAACGTATAAACTATCGCGAAAATCAATCAAAGATTGATTGCAAAATCAAACTGAACCTTCAATGCAGCGCAAATTACGTTGAAAGCTCTCGATTGTCTTTAACCACCCACATCAATCGCAGCGCTAATCCTTGCCTCCTCAAAATTTGAAATTAAGATATCGCTTATCGGCAGCCGCCCTCGAACTTTCGACACTTTTATCCGTATTTTTTTTCTTCTTTCTAAAAGCCGAGGGGGAGACGAGACGGAGAGAAAAGGATAAAAAAAGAGCGGCGTATCGCTGAAGGAGCTTACAAGTGCCGGAAGGCCACGGCTCGTTCGATTGCGATAAAGTTCGCTTTTGTGCCCGATACTGACAAACGCTGAAGGGCCGATGACAGCGGCATAAAGTAGAGATTGATCGGAGCTTCCTCCCGCGAGCCAGACGACAAATGTTCTGCTCCCTTTGCTCCCGCCAAAGCTCACTTCTCATTCTTTTTCGTTTCATTTTTCACGCTGCGTTGTCCCGATAACGTTGTTAAAAAACTGGATTTAAACAAAAAAATAGTTGAAAAAAGTTGTTGATGCGTCTAGTGAAAGATATAAAATCTGTATGAGGTTTGAATCGTTTGTAACAAGCTTCAATGAATTTTGCTTTTTCTAAGGTTTTATTCTCAAAAAAATTTTTGTGTCTTTATTTAACAAAGTTTAATGCGTTCTTTTTTAATTATGATTAAAAATTGATTAAAATAAAATTGTACGTGCATTCTTACACGTTTAGTTCTGAAAATAAATAATAACAGAAGAAAAAATTATCTCTTCTTCGATGGCTTTTTATCAGACCATATGTACATAGTGTTATGATGCAATCTTCACGATATCTTCATTTAGATATAAAATTAATATCTAATGTTGTTAACTTGGGAAATCACGTTGAACTGAGCAAAAGAAATTTTCGGGGACGTAGAAGGCTTCGCGAAATTTCCCAATGTCGACTAATTTTATCTTTTCTTGTGATTTTGTTTAGGTTTCTCTACCATTTCATAGCCTCAGTCATAAAAATCCGTTGACTAATAATGAATTACATCCACTATGCTGGGAAATACCAATCAAATCTGCGTAGAATAAAAGCCGTTGTAAGATGCCTCAATTCATCAGTATTCACTGGTACATTCTAGCATTCGAATCGAAGTAAAGTTTTCGGTATCAAGTGGCACAGGTAAATCAATATGTATTATATAATTTTATTCAAATTTAATTATAATTTAAATTTAAATAATTTACATTTTATAATTTAAATATATTAAAATTAAATAACAATTTTATTCACTTGTTATAGATTTATTATGAAGATCTTGTACATACTTGTGATCGCAATTGTCAGGGTTCAAGCTGCTTCTATCTTGGATGTTGATTTGGAGGAATGGCTCTCATTCAAAGTAAGTTTAAAATAATTCAATATAAAAATGCTTTAATTGTAAATTTTAACAGCTAGTTTTAATGCACAATTAATTTGACAGGTGCAATTCAAAAAGCAATACACTTCAACTGAAGAAGAATACCGAAAGAAATTATTCAACGAAAATAAATTTAAAATAGCCCGTCACAATTACAACTATGAGAAAGGACTAGTTCATTTTAAAATGGAAATCAATGAATTTGCTGATTTGGTAAAGAACAATCTTCTTTTTATGCAAAAATTAAAATGGATTAGTTTTACTACATAATTCGTTTAAAATTTTAGTTACATCACGAAGTGATTCATTCACGAAATGGATTTAACAGAAGCGCGCATACTCAATCTCGTTCCAGTTTTCCCAAGTTTGTCGAACCTGCATATGTCGAATTAACTCAATCTGTAGACTGGAGGAATAGTGGTGCAGTAACTCCAGTAAAGGATCAAGGAAACTGCGGCTCTTGCTGGGCGTTTGCAGCTGTAAGTTTCAAAAGAAAAAAAAACCAAGAATATTTTTGTTCATGCAGATTTTAATAATTTCATGTGTTTTTACATCGATATTTTATTGGCAGACGGGAGCTTTGGAAGGTCAGCTATTTCGACACACTGAAGAACTCGTATCTCTAAGTGAACAAAATTTAATTGACTGCTCCAGTAGTTTCGATAATGAAGGCTGTTCCGGTGGTCTGATCGATAATGCTTTTCGCTACGTTAAAGATAACGGCGGTATTGATACAGAGGAAGGCTACCCATACGAGGAAAAAGACGGTATGGAATGCCGTTACAAGTATGAATATCGAGCAGGTTCTAACAGAGGTTTAGTCATTATTGAGAGAGGTGATGAGAAAAAATTAAAAGCAGCAGTGGCAACCATGGGACCTATTGCAGTGGGTATGGATGCATCCAACGAATCCTTTTTATTTTATTCACAAGGTAATGACGTACCTTTTAATTTTGCGATTACATTTAATTTTGCTATTCATCGACTTTAAATTTAATCTTATTGTATTCGCAGGAGTGTACCATGAGCCCAACTGCTCATCGACCCAATTAGATCACGCAGTTTTGGTCGTTGGATACGGTTCAGAAAATGGAACAGATTATTGGCTAATAAAAAATAGTTGGGGTACAAATTGGGGAGATAATGGATACATAAAAGTAATGAGGAACAATGGAAATCATTGCGGGATAGCTACTTATGCCAGTTATCCACTTGTTTAGAAGAGCGGATTTAAAAAAAATCATCGAGAACACATCAAAAGCATTTACAAATAATTACAGAAGCAGTATTCAATTATTATCAAACGAATATCGTTATTTGTTAAGGATACGGTACAATTTACTTACATAGTATATTACGGATAATTATATTTTTATACATAAAGTGCTCGATCGACGTATCAGGAAAAATATGATAATAAAAAGTACTTAATATATATATAGAAGATAAGAGAACGTTACTATGAAATTGCATCTGACAAGTAAGTTTTAGATAAAATGTAGACTCTAATTCAGAACGTATTTTGGTTAAAGATGCTACAAATCAACCATTGTTGTATTGAATTGTTATTAATAGAATAAAAATATCAAAGAAAAAAGCTTTTGATTTCATTAAATGCTGATATGAGCTTTAAGCGACATTTTACCTACACTATCGTAAAAATTAATATTCGATTATACTCATGCGTGAAATTCTACATTAATCTATTATTTATATTACACAAAAATAAAAAGTTAACTCTAAATAAAAATCAGCTCGAAAGAACAATCTAATAATTACCCAAAACTAATGCCACTAGTTTTCTCGTTCATTCACACGTATGAACTGCAATTGGAATTTCGTTAGATTTGTCGTCCGAACGAATTTCGGTGCTCGCTCGCGGGGGGCAGAAGCTACTTCCGGCCTCCCGGAAGCGGAACTGCGCGTGGAACACTTGCACAACGGAGCAACTTTGCCGCTTGGGACATCCTGCGGTTGTTTAACTTAGCGCGTCCCCGGCTCTCGCACACCCATTTTACTCCCCGTCTCTATCCGACCGTACCTCATTCCCTCTACTTTAAAAATAATTATTGGCCAGTTACTTCTTATTCCTTGACTTTCACTTACTACGTTTTATTATCGTTTTAAATTGTGATATTTTTTAATGCTTATAGAAAATATTCTATGATAAGTTAAAATGTTATATTTAAAAAAAATTTTCTTCTAAATTACGTTTAGAATAATTGAGTCATATTATGAATTGTAATCTTTTATTTTCTTAACGTATGTTATTAGCTTATCTCGGCTTACTGCGCAATTGAACTTCCAACGATATCTTTTCTTCTCTACTTAGTTAATCAATCGTGAATTCCTACGTATACGTACTCACAATACAAATTTAAAAGAGCTTCTGGGTACAATTTTACGCAAAAGTCTACGCCAACAAACTCCGCCAAAATGATATAAGTCTTTTAAACAATCAAAACTATGACAAGACAATTTTGCTTGGAAAATTGAAGACGTCGGATCTCGGCTCACGAGAGCTGCGACATCCGGCAGCGACGTTAATTGCATGCATTGTCACACGGTGTTTACATTGGAAGACAAGTGTCTCATCCCCTTGAAATGAGAGGGTCAGAGACGGCGCAGGAGGACACCGGGTCCAGCAGCAGCAGCAACGGTAGCATATCTGCTGACGCTTAACGTCACTGCGTTAACGAAGAGATATCGCGATTATCCCTCAGCTTGCTTGGTGGGGGATGCGCAAGTACGGAGGAGTTTAATGCCACTCGCTGATTACGCTTGCACGTGCCGCCTCCACCGGAGCTTGATCTGCGCTGAATTGTTTCTCCCGGTCGCGGCTGGTCCGGCTTTTATGTGAGCTTTAAAAAAAGATCCGCGTAAAACTTCTCTTGCGCGCTGCCTTGAAAGAAGGCGATTTCGTTTGAGATTTCAAATTTACTTTTTCTCTCTCTCGCTTTTCTCGAGTGCTTTCTTTCAGAATTTTTTGTACTCTGGATGAAATTCAAACATTAACACTATTTTTTTTAACAAAAGGTTCCACAATATTATAAGGAGATTTAAGAGAAGAATTAAGTCTTTTAAATATGGATAGATTGTTTTAAAAATTGTAGTGAATTGATAATTAACACGTTTTGAAGTTAATTAAAATTGGTTTAGAATAATAACATCGCGCTTAGTTGAAGGATTTTTACGAAATTAATAATGTCGATGGCGCAGCGTGCGGAAATGAATCATTAACCGAGATCGCTGACGAGCCTCGAATTAACCGAGGAAGAAAGTTACGGGGTGAATTCTCCGACGACTTAATTAAGCTCCCTCTTTTGCTCGGTGTCTTCCAGTCGCGTCGCTTTCTTATTACCAGCCAGCAATATTCATGGAATATTGTGCGTATTTATAACGAGCTTCAAGGCAATTATTACGTAACCGTCTGACGAGCGCTCTCAAGCGTGCCCTCAATTTTTGCTATAATTGCATAATTTCTTCATTTCTTAGCGTCTGTTAAACTTGCGCTGAAATAGAAAAAAGGAATTGACTAAATTCCGGGTAAACTGGTATTAAGAGCAAGAGGTAAATGCATCCTGCAAAATATAAATTGTTATTTAGGAGCTTTCTCAAACTGGATTTGTTTTAAGATTTATAATAAATCATCTTCTCTTGAAAACTGACTAAAAATTTCTATAAGTAATTTATTTCAGAAAAATGTCTTTAAAACTATCGCATTTATACTGATAGCCAGTAAGTTCTCTAGAACATAACACTTTTACATATCCAACCTCAATCTTTACAGATGATACTATCCAATTAAAATCGAAGTTAACACTTCTTAAAACAATATCTATCTCCTCGGCAACTTTGCCAACAAAGTATTTTTATCGTGGCCAATCTCCTTGATCTCCGAATAGGTTGATTTTCGCGGGATTCCACCGTGGACTTGGGTGAATACTAAGGCGAAGGTCCTTGGGCAAGGTCCGGTCCTAAGCGCCTATGCTCGGGGCGAAAAAAAATCGCCTCCG
This sequence comes from Eurytoma californica, assembly GCA_035586675.1. Taxonomy (NCBI): domain Eukaryota; kingdom Metazoa; phylum Arthropoda; class Insecta; order Hymenoptera; family Eurytomidae; genus Eurytoma; species Eurytoma californica. The sequence continues at coordinate 19,798 of JAXIUT010014147.1, forward strand.
TGTACAGAGCGAGCGTGAAATCCTCTCAACGGTAGACTGCTTATCCTGGCGGTCGCTCCGAGGGAGAACCTCAAAAATGAATGGAAGCTTCGCCGAAGGGGGAGGAGGCGAGCCGATCAAGATAGGGAAGTATCTGCGATCCGCGACTTCGCGTAATCCCACCGACTCGCCGAAGAAAGAGACGCGTGGAATTTTCTGCAGCCGCCGAGGAGTTTTCTGATAGGCGAGAGGAAATGTTCTGAACTTCTGGAGTACCCCGCCTCGTGCCCGATAGGGACAGTAGATAAAAGTCGGTGTGGATCAGCCGAAACTTGCTACCTGCCTGATTGTTGGATTCTCTTTGAATATTGGGCGATTGTGATATTATTTGTCGAGTTTTTTTTGCTCTACGAAGGTGAATCTATGTTATTGTTTTAATTATTGCTGTTGTACAAATAAATAAATAAATTTTGTATTCGATAAGAAGTATAACTTTTTTGTATTTTTTTCCTGCAATCCTAATTTTCATCAAAAACGAAATATCCTGGATAAAAGGATATTAGGCTTTAGAAGCGCGTAGAAATTGAGCCCTCACTTTATTCGTATCCTATACGAGGTGTGCCACACTTAATTGTCGGCGGTAAAAGAGGCTTCAGCTTTGGCCTTTCTCTTTTCTCTTATTTCCTTCTCTTTTTAACACTCATTCCGAAACACACTTCCGCTTCTCGCTGAGATTTTCAACACTTAATTGTTTCGACCTATTTCCAACTCGGGCGAAATTACAGACCAGCCAGAGGAGCTTTAAACCTCCGACGGAACGGCCCGATACTCTTTTCCCGGCACTTGAGATTTGTCGCAATTTTCAAACGAATTTTTTTTTCTTTTTTTTTTTAGCTCGACGTTCAACATTTTTTTCTCGTTTCGAAAGTTTACTATTCAGCTGTGGAGAAAAAGTAGGCCAAACGAGGAAACGTATGTAAACGTACTGCCAACAAGGAGCATTTACATATTGCATTTATTTAGTGGTGATTGGTGCTGTACAGGTGTCAGGTATCTGAAAAATTATACACGTTGAAAAAATATATGTCCTATAAAATTTTTATTACTAGAATCGACTAAAAAAACGAACGGAGTATAATCTATACAATACACTGATTAATATTCATAACATTGCTTCATACTCCAGCTTAACGAACTGATAAAAATGCTTGTGCAAATCGTATATTAGAACCATCGTAGATATTAAATTTTCCAGAGCCATTCGATCGCTTCATTTCGAACAAAAAAAAATCGTTTGATGAATCACTCAGGAAAAAATCACAAATCTCTCCCTTTGATTTTCCACGACTGGCAACACCGCGAGCGATAGACGACGTAACAAAACCACAGCCGCCCATAAAGGCCGCCCCGTAAATTTTTCCGCGCCGAAGGCCCTTTCAAGTTTTTTTTTCTCCGTGATTTATGCGCGCGAAATCATTGCCAGCGAATTTCGCGGGGCTTAATAAACGCGCGAGGCGCATCCGCTGACGCGGCCGGGACAAAAATGCCGCGTAACAAATGGTCATCGCGCCTCGAACGGCCCGATACAAGCGGCGATGATGAGTCGACGCTTTCGGATCGCGAGTACCGATCGCATCCCCGGCGCCTCACCCCCCCTCCGTTATTTACGAGCTCTTGACCATTGATGCGGAATTTATGGCTCGCTTCGTGGTCGCGCGACTCCCTCGATTTTTTTTGGCGGAACCTCTTTTTTTTACTCGGTGCGCCGTTTATGATGCGGTTCGATATTTAACGCGACACTGTTTGTCTTCGGAACTGTGTGTAGAGAATTTTATTCAGGAAGCCTTTAATTGATATGATAACAGCCGAATGTATAATTGAATTATCGATCAAATTCTAGTTCTTTTTTTACAATTGTGTCTAATAAACGGTTATTTATATTTATTGTAGTACAATTTATTGTTAAATTCTATTAGCAACAATATTAAATTTTGTAATCACATCTTTTTCAATTTTAATTATGTTACTGTAAATTACAGAAATAAGCTATGATCTATTTGCAGCACAATTTTTTGCATTATTTAACCATCAAAATAAAAAAAATTATTATGTAAGTTACTTATATCCTATAGGATATGTTAAGGAACGTGGGTGGCAGAGGGAGAAAATAATAATTATATCAGTGTTAATTATTATATGATATATTAATATA
>JAXIUT010014157.1:0-12032 GCA_035586675.1 Eurytoma californica
CGACTATGCACTTGACCAATATGTGCATATGCACGTAAAATATGTGAAATTTCACTTATTTAGATTTAGAGAGTATATTCTATCAGACGGATAAAATTGAATTTTCTACCTTTCCTCCCAATATTGTAGTAGTTTTTCAATAATTCAACTTTGGAGAGTCGTAGCAAATATCCACAAAGCCGTATATAAACCTGTAAAATGAAATATTGACAAAATCTCTCCTTACCAAACCGGAGATTCTCCTCAAATATTAAAGCACCCGAGACAATGTTGACGGGCTATTAAAAGACACCGAAGGTCGACCGACGAAGAAAAAGGGCTCACTTTGAAACGGAGGTCGCGCACGCGACATCCTCGTGCGCCCTGCATCCGTTCATCCCGCCTCGCGAAGTCGATCGAACTACACCATCCTCGATTTTCGAGACGCGCGAATCTCGTTTGGGCAGCCTCGCAACGGGCCGTAATCGCTATCGACGCGGTGCACGCGCGCCTACATCCTTAGAGGCGCTGCGGTTGCGCAACGCGCGTATTCCAGTCGCGCGAGAAAGACGAACGGGCGCGGATTACGAAGTGCGCACGTGCGCGGATGCATTATGCAGCCGAGCCTCGCGCGCGCCTCTGTGTCCTCAGGGTCGAAACTCCGCGTCTATCTCGCGGCTGCTAAGCGCGATTCGGCCGTTTTTCTTATCACGGCTGGTAAAAGGTCAGCACTTTCAGTTTTCTTAAACCGCTTTTTTAATGCCTTCTTTTTTTTTATCGGTGGAAATTTTTAATTAGAATTTCAATTATGGAGCTATTCAATGATTAATATTTTAATTTGAATATCACGCGTTTAATTGACATAATAAGCTGAGAATTAGCCTCTTATCGAGAGAGAAATGTGGTTGGTAATAATGGTGTACAAGTTCTACTGCGAGATCGACGTTCGGAATATTTGAATATGTGTCAGTGCGGGTCGACCACTTAAATAAATAAGAATAGTTGCAATTGGAGCGTAACCTCAATCATGTGACGATTCCGAGTGAAACGTACTCTCCTTAAGAAGAAATAGACTAAGTAAATGCAAGCGATTTGTCACTTGGCAGTTGTAGTAACAATTCACTCAGAGCCATTTAGAGAGAAGAATTACTTCTCGTTCCTAGTAGAAAAGACTGAAGAAAATTTGTTTGTTCATTGTAAAATAATCTGTGACACCTTTTAGCGTCCGTTACAGAGCTTTATTTAGTTTCATCTGTTCAAAGTTAAACCTTTTATCCGGAACTGATAGTCTTTGCAGGGAAGGTGGATATTTTAAAATTTTAAGATATTCAAAGTTTTATCGCAGCTGTAAATGTCGCAGCTATAATCTGATAACGTTCACCGCATTTTTATGTATTTACATTTTTGTTACGAGAGTGAAAATTAAAATTCCTTTTAAATTTTTACAGATGCGTTAATAAGTACGCATTATACAGCGTTTTCTAGATTATTTCATAATCGAATTCGAGATAACGGTGGAAAGTTTAAACTACTTATCTAAATTTTCAAATTTCTATTTACCTGAAAAATAATAAAAGTATTCCTCACGAATAAATCAAGTTTTATATTCTGTTTAAAACCCACAGAAAAATGCAGTGGTTTATAAACCACTGCATTTTTATATATAAATTTTACGCAATTCTCGTGACGAAAAATATAGTAACCGAGTAAAAAAAAAATACATTTATTGTAGTCTAAAAAGTGCATGTATAATAAATTTAAACTATCTTTATTCCTTCAAAGAGTATACAATTTATTTTAATTAAACACACTCCGCGTATAAAATTAATTTTACTAAAAATTCAGGTAAAATTTAAAAAACTACGTTGTCTCCTAACATTCAGAATTTCATGTGGACTTGTTGCTTACTTGATATAATTTCCAGTCCGCGCGTAGAAAAACAAGGCAACAATTCAATTAAAAACCCTCAACGCTATCATTCGTGCCCACCCGCCTCGTAAACATCGACCACCGCACTTCCCCAAAACCTTATCTTATCTCGCGCGAAGCGCAGCCTATAAATAGGAAAAAAAAAAATAGTCGCCCGATTTTCCTCGACTGCCTTTGCGCGGGAGAAAATGCAACACCGATCGCTCGGCGGAAGCCGCGCTTATAAAAGTCACGAGTCGTATTTTTGTCAACGCGCGAGCAAGGTCGTCGCGGCTCGCGCAAGGCACGCCTCGGTCTCGTGCGTCGCGCGCGCGGCTCGCTCCGCACGCGTAGCCTCGCGTCGCTTCCGCAGCCCTCGCCCTTCGGAAAATATAATCGTAGCAGCTGAATTCGAAGCGACTTTTAAAGCTCCGATCGATCTGCGTACATCAACAAATCGAGCGTCAGCCGATGAGATATGCACAATAAACAGTACTGATTAGGCTATAAACTTTTTTTTTAACAATCCCAGCTGATAACGATTATTTTTATCGGTAGTCTATGCACACGTTGTATTTATGCTCCGATCGTAAATACAGTTTCGCATCGTAGATGTATTTTAAACCCATTAAAATAAATATTTACGTCTGTCAAGTTTTTACTTCAAATCTGTAACGACGCAACGCGATGTACGCACTACCAGTCTTATCAGCGCGCGTGAAAATTCGAAGAACTCTGGAATCCTCAGAGAAAAGTGTCCACGTGCGAAATAATAAGTCGTGCTTTATTAACGTAATCAACGGAGAAAAGAACTGTTGTTTTTTTGTCCGCAACAACGAAGTCTATAAATCAGTGAGTCACGTCGCGGGTCTTTTGTCGCGCACTCGCTCGGCGGCGAAAGCTCGCACGCGACTCGTGACCTTTCTGAGATGGCGCGCGCGCACTCAACGGAAAACTCGATGAGCCATTTTAAATATACCTTCCGAATAACGAGCGGAGCGGTGCACGCGCGTGCGTAATATACATCGGCTGCATACACGCAACCATGGCGTGCGAAACCGTCGACGCGGCGATTTTTTTCCTCTCTCTCTCGGTTTAATTCGCCCTTTTGGGTTAATCGCCCGTTATGGCTATGCAGCGCCACGGTACGGGTTGATAAATTGGAGCGCGGGCGGAAAAATTTTCGCTACAGCGAAAAATAAGGCGCTATCTTGAACTATATTCAAGAAATTATGTAATAACTATAGTGTTAACGAGTATTACGTAAAATTCAGGTAAAATATGTGCGACCAGTGTACAAGTCGATTTCGCGTAAGTACGTTAGGACGGATCAACTTTTTTGTTCACCTGTCTTTTGCGGGATTATTTGGTAGTCAGCTAATCCGAGGTTAGGACTTGTTTGCTATTTTTTTTGTTTTCTGTTATTGCGATGTAATTCATTAGTACAATAAATAGAATGCTAATATTAATGCTACGTGTGAGTGTATTTTTATTACGACTGGACAGATTACTTCGTGACGGACCTTCTAATCTCCTTCTAAATTTCAAATCCGAACCTTCCGGCTTAATCGTTTCCCGTGTTATTTCCACGATTCGCCGTGGTGCATGATTTATTCGAGCCCCGATAATCTTATCGCGAATTACCAATGTAGCAGTTCTTATTTTCGTTTCGACTATTTAAAGAAACGTTTACGCGGTTCATGTTTTCCTTTGCTAATTCAGGATCGCAAAATCCACCGCCGCCGAAAAAGTGTACACAAGTGTACTCGAAAATACTGCGCTGCTCCGATATTACAGTATAATTCCCCTTTTTTGTGTCTCTGCGCGGAAGAATTACATCGCGATACGCCAAAGATCGGATCGCGCCGCGAGTGCCAGGGTCGCGGCGCGCCTCACCTTGGGAAATTTTTATTTTTGTTATTCTCTGCTTATTCCTCTTTTCGCCGGCGATCGCCGGCGATCGTTCGACGACCCCGGCGCGCGACACCACGCTCGCAATGACCGTTTATATAGACGCGCGTGCACGAGCACTCGCGGGTTATCGAGTACCCGCGCGAGGTGCCCTTTATTATTTCTCGGGCGCACTTTTTGCGCTGAACGACTTTTTTTCACGAGGCTGAGGCATGCTCGACACGCTTATCGCGAATGCATGTTTGTGCTTTCCCACGGGGTTATCGGGGGACGATTAGATGCGATTGCCTTTCTTTTTTTTTTCAAGTTCTTTGTCTAGTATGTAAGTTTGTAAGTCAAGAATGATATTTTTATTTTACAGAATTGTTGGTTATATATCATGTTGAAAAATGTTAATTTTTTCAATTTAACAAATATACTGCCAATGTATAAAAGAATAAAACACAATTGAGAACTAAACAAATCGATCAGTTTCTTTTGGAATAGATTGATTCTTTACTTTTTCTAATATTATATATTATTTATACACTTTCACTTGGCATCAAACTATTTGTATATACAACGACGATGTGTAGCGTTTCCTCTTTATTACGAAAAGATAACACGATATTGAAGCAACAAATTTCCGATTATTTAGCCGTATCACTTTCGAAAACCATTCGCCAACAGTTTGCAATTTAAAAATCAAGTTTTATGTTTGTAAGTAATCGCCATTTGCATCAGCAACAAAATTGCCGCTCGGCAAGTTTTTCCTCTTTGAGCAAGCGTTCCACATGCAGTATTTCAAATTTTTATAGGTCACGCGGGGGTGCCGCTTCTTCAAACTCAATAAAAGTGGGTCAACTGAGGAAATACTCTATGAATATAACAAAAAAAAGTTTTATAAATGACTTCAATTCATTCCCAAAAATACTTTTATTTTATAACCGTCGATTGAAATAAACATTAAATTTGACAGCGGATATTGTTGTTGTAAAAATAGTATTTTTATTTCTTTTTATAGCAAAGTAAAAATGATTATTTGCATTTAAAATCACACACGTACAATAACTTCATTTGCACACAAACTCGAAAGAATTAAATTATACATATAAAAATACACATATATGTATAATTTAAATTAGTTTATGTTACTTTTTGAACAATCATTCATTAATATACTCTTAAAATACATCCGCGTAAAATATGACAATTACCAGTAATGGAAAATTTGATAAGGAAACAATAGGAACAGCTGCAGACACAAACAATTAATTAAAATCCAATAAAGCTGTTGTTGCATCGTGATTTTTCGAAACCCATATCGAACTCGCGACCGACTTCATCATCCTCCTCATCTATATATACCGCGCACCAGCGTCGGTTAAATTAATCGCGACGATAAAACCAATCTAACCTCAAGAAAAGCGAATCAGTCCACTTCGCTTCCACATTGTCGTCTGTAAGCCTGCGCCCGCGCGCGCACTCGAACAAAGGCTGCTCTCTATACTCGTCACCGGCGTCGCACGTGAGCGCATCGGAAAAACACGAGTCTCCGGGGGCGCGCGGACGAGGAGGAGGAGGGAGCGCCGATAGCGACGGATAGATTCATCCGCGGCGCATGGCAACGCGTCTGGGCGTCCGCGGCGCAGTCGCTTGCATAATGCGCAGGTAACCCAGATCCGCGACTGGCACTTCCCACCCGGCGGCCTCGTTACCCCTTTGACGCGGGAGGAGGGGTGGGGGGCACCTTTCGCTTCCTGCCTTTGGGCGCGCTCGGCCGGATTTTTCCCGTCCGAGCGGTGCGCGACCGTTACTACTGCGGGGAGGCCGAGCGAGAGGACTGCCGGGCGCTTTCGACACGCGGAGGCCTCTTTTTTTCCCCGAGTTGTTTGATTTGCTCGGTTTGCGAAATTTAAGGACGATCTTAATTGCAGTGGTGCTAAACTTGGATAGTATTGCGAAAATTGTAATTAAAAATTATGATGGAAAGTATCATTTAGTACGTATAATAGATTACTAAAAAAACAATTAAAAAAATGGTGGCATAAAATAGCAGCGAACAATATGATGTTCGAAATAAATTATAGTTACACGATATCACTATAGTTACTCAAGTGAAATTGAATTTTTACGTACTCAACAGAATTTTGAAACGAATTTAATTTTTAAATTAAAAAAAAAAAATTGAAAGACATTTAATAAATAAGAAAACGTCTTTAACGAGGTTCTCTCGTGTCTTTACAAGGTTGTTAAAAGTGTGGATTTTGAAAGAATTATTTCGATGAGACGCGTTAAGATCGTTCCTATATGTTACGGGGAGGGGGTATTTTCGAAACAGTTGTGAATTAGCCTTGGGTGTGATTTTTATTTTTAAGAATTGTGCTTTACATTTTTCAAAGTTCCATTCCAAAAGGTAATATCAATGCTGGGGAAATTCGATATAGCTTGGCACTAAATATCTTGATTGATTGTTTATCTCTTTCAATCGTGCATGATGTAAACTTAATACTACATACATCATCGAAGGTCGTTTTTGAAATTGAGAAAAGAAATACCGCTCGAACCTATATTTATATATCTGTATGTACCTACATGTATATTCTCCATCGATCCTTAAAATTACACGGCATAAAAATAGATTGCACGAGTCGTCGCGATTCTCAAACCTTTTATACGCAATATTCCTCGAAAAAGAAGAAAAACAACGCGAAATTGCGATCGCGCACGCAGCTCCTTTGTTCCGCGGGAGAGCGTGCGCGCTCGCTCTCGCAATTAGCCGACCGTTATATCGCGCCCGCGACCGTTACCTCGCCGCCTCCTTTTCGCCCGCGGATTAGAGGCGCGAGTTTTCACCGGATAAGCCGCCTTTGCCCTCCCGTGGCGCTTTCTTTGGCTCCGCTTCGTTCGCGAGAAAAGCGCCGCTTCGCCCGTGCACAAAGGAAGGGGGAGATTAATTGATAGAGAGCTCGATTTTCCGTTAATGAGAAATCGCTGAAGCTGGGGTATTTCGCGTGCAATTTGATTTACAGTCTTCTAATTGTTTTTTTTTTCTTTGTGTGTTTCAGGTGAGTGCAGCAGCAATCGACGAGTTGCATTAAAGTGCAGCGCGCACGTAAGTTGCGATATTAAATATTAAAACATTTGTTACAAGGATGCATTGACTTTGTACAGCTATAAGCATCAGGAATTAATTTTCGCGTAAAAGTCAAGATTTTAATTTTTAAGAATTTTTTATCGAGTGACTCGATGAAATATTTTAACTTTCTACGAACAAAATTGAGTAGGTATAAAGAAAAGTTTCACTTTTTTGTAGCTTTACCATTTTCTCTATAAATTTTCCAATTCTAAAAAAGTGAAACTCTCAAAGCTATTATTCTACGCACACACATTTATTTTCTTCTGACATACATTCATACACAGCTTTAAGATATTCGTTTTAGTATCCGGCATTTATTAACTACCCAAAAAGCAATTAGTAATTTGAATGAAAACAACATTTTTATGCGCATAAACATTTTATAACTCGTGACACTGACTACGTATACCCCAATACAACCTGTAAACTCTTTTCGAACGCACGTAACGGTACGCGGGATTTTAAAGTTTCATTTAATCTTCCTGATTGACCACTTGCTCACCGGCCGAGTGTAAAATTGTATATCTCGCGAGAGAAACGCCTTTACGTAACTTCGATCTCCCGTAATCGGGCCGGGCCGCTTCACAAAGGTGTGCACATTCCAATGACACAACGGCCTTTCTCGGGCGCGCGAGTCGATCGACGTGCATTTAGATCTACATTAATCTTGGAGCAGCTGCGAGGGGTATGCACGAAAATAGTGCGCCGTTGCGGAACCGCGGCGAAACCGCTTAATTCCGAGGGAACAATTAATCGGGTGGCCATTAGTTGGCTTCGCCTTGAAAAAGACAGCGACTCCCGGTGAACTTGGCGCGACGTTTCATTAATCGTTAATGAGACACTTATGCGTGGATTTCAAGAACAGTCGATGTAAAAATATAGTTTTTTCATGGTAAATGAAAGTTTGTTTGACTGTGTGAATTTATATTTTCTCGTTATTTAGTTTCGAGTTAGACGTTCGATGATTTATTTTTTAAATATTTTTTAAAAACGTTTTGCCGTACGTGAAAATTAGCAGAAAAGTTCACATTTGATTGATTATAGGTATATTAGGATTAAACGATCATTTACGAAAATATTTTAATTTGAAAAGCCGTGAGATGTCTTAATCGTATAGTTTAGTATATAGGTGCGGTATATATAGATATAACTGAAGCACACAATCGTGATATCACGTGACTTTTTAAAATGTGATATCGTATCTTTGTTGAGAAACATTAAATAATATACAAAAGAAAATAGGTCGATTATTTTACGATATCAGACGGAGCTAATGACATTTTTCAACGCTTCTTACACTTCTAAATTTTTAAAACTTATTTCTTTAAAACTAAGAGGCAAATTTGTTGAGTCATATACAAAATTTGAGAACTATTCAAGCTGTATTCTGCAAAATTGTTACGTTATAATTATGTTACATCACCTCAACTTCCAAGTCACAGTTCGAATCAAAAACATAATTATTATATTACTAAAAAAAGTGAAAAAATCTGTCATTATCTCGACCTTCAATCTTTTTTAAAAAAGATAAAAATCAAACATAAAAAAATAGTAAATTAAAATTTGTCAGTTATATCCCTGACAACCGTTAAAATTTCGCCGTTAAACGTAAAAAACGTCGTGCAGCTCTCTGAAAAAGCGAGTCGAACGAGAGAGAGAAAAAAAAGGAAGGACCACCGTCGAGCAATTAGCGTCGTTCAGCCGGAGCGTTACGAAAACCCGCGCCGCGGACTTTTTACAGCGAGAGGCAGCTCGCGATCACCGGTGCAGTGGGTCAGTTTTCCGAGCTCCGCGCGCGCGCGACTTTCTATATGTATATTAGCCGCGGCTCCCCCCGTTACGTGTCGCCGCGGCGCGGGTGTCGCAAAAGTCGGCCCCGCGAGCACAATTATTCATCGCCGTTCCCGCTCGCTTCTATTACTGTTCCGCCGCGAGGCACCGCGCGGATATTCGGTCGCGCTCGAAAAGCATAAGCGGAACTCGGCCGAGCGAGCGGCGATCAGCTGATCGCGGATCCCTCCTCCAATGTTCAGTTTTCAAGGTTTCCTTTGCGTTTGAAAGATGATCGAACATTTTTTGAATACACGTTAGTTGTGTACAATCCATTTTAATTGTTCAGTGATCTATTTTTGAAAAAACGATAAATTCAAAACGTATTTAGATGAATTTAGTACTTCAATTTGAATTAACAAATAATTTTACGTTGGATTAAGTAGTTTAATTAAATAAACATTCACTTTTTAAATTTTCTATTTCTTTTGAAGTTTTTTTTATATAAATACCGTTCTGATTTGCATGCCCTATCATTAAAAATTAAAATTCATTACAAATTAATAGGTATATTGCTCTAAGATAAAATAGATAGATTGTAAAATGAACTTGGAATACAATTCTATTTTCGAATAGAAAGTAATTGAGTAAGAAATTTTATTATAGAGATATGAATGTTTAAATAAATTACACTAATAAGATATGCAAGTAATTGATATTTACATGTATTTTTCACATCAAATTTTATAATGTATGTTTTATAATGTTGTACACAACGTGTTTAAAATTTTCGACGCATGCGATGATGTGCGCTTTTTCATCCAATTTTAAAAAGAACAACACTTTAGAGAATGCACAAAGTCTCCATCGCACGTCTTTTGAAATTTTCTTTTTCGAGCTTGAAATAGAAAATAAATGTTTTTAAATCTTTTTCGAGAGCTCTAGAGAAATTTGAAATGCCAAGGGGTACAAAAATAGTTTTATCCGTACAGATTTATCTCGGTGAGAGATTTTTCTGGTATACCACTTGCACGTTGTTAGGCTCAATTGTTTTGATGCTTTATTCTCTTTAAGGTGCTAGGAAATATGGAAATTCCCGACTAGAATGGAGCAACCTCGTTTATTAGGAGGCCTTCCCGAGATAATTATTTTAACAGTAAAGTGCATGCGAGCGAGCCGCATATAAAACGAACGCCACAATGGAACGGGTTAATCTTCATTTTGGCGTTAGTGCTTTAAGTCGATATTTCACACTGCGTTATGAATAAAATATACCACTTCCATTTACAAGTTAAATAAGCGAATTTGCCGTTGATATTTAAATTGCTTCATGAATATAAATAATGCCACCATTTTATTAGAACGCAATCGATGAATTGACACGCATTGTTTAATTTTATTTTGGGATGTAAATTGGCTCTCCTATACGTAGCCAATATTCGGAGCCGGGAAAAAAAAACATTCGCTCGAATTTTCTCCGCGATAAGAAAAATCACCGGGGGCATCTATTTCGTCGAAAACAAAATCCGATTGCGAGCGCAGCAGGAGAAATAGGTCAACCTCCTACGCAATATCCTCAGAAGAAACAAAGAATCGCTTATCAGTCGAATCTCGGGCGAAAAGGGGGGTAAATATACACCTATATAGACACGTGCACACGTGAATCTCGAGACCTCGCGAATATCGACGAAAATTTTGAGCGACCCAGTGCGAGGTGCAGAGGACCGAAGGCGTCGCATCCCTTCCCGCTTGGAATTTAATCTTGGACGAATTTCGCCTCGGGAACGACTGCTACGGGCGTCGTGTGTGCGCCGAGAGCGGCTCTCCTCTTGCGGCGCGAGATACTATTTTTGCCGGTGCATTCTGGAGCAGAGCTGCGAGAGAGGAGGAGCTTTCGTGGTGCTTGCTTTTTCCTCCCTAGCCGATCGAAGGCGAGAGGGGGGCGAATCTGGACCCCGGGGGTCGGAAAACAAGCGGCCTGAATAAGAACCGGGATAGTCTCGCCCGGAAGCGGGGCACCCCCGCGTTCGCTTCGGCCAGTCGACCCACTTTCCTCGCGGAATCGCTGCCGGCGCGCGGGGCTAAAGTCGGTCATAGCGCGGCGACCCGCTCCCCCGAATCGATATAGTCGCCCGTGTGACTCTTTCTCTCTCCCTTCGTGGGAGACGCACGAAAAAAGGGCAGACGGCCTACGAAAATTTCCTCTCGAGCTGTGATGTCGTGTAGAGGCGAAGAGCCACTTTGAGCCCGCGCTGCGCTTCCGAACGCTAATGACGCATCCGAGTTGGAACACTTTTTTCATCGGCGAATCCTTTTAGCAGCTGAGAAACGCTGAGCACAGTGTATCTAGGGAGAGAGGGAAGTAGGTTGCGGCCGCGCGGTTGTAGATAAAATATTAAACGTGCCATTTAACCCACTTTTGAGAGATCTCCGCGGTAAAAGTGAATTTCGATTTCAGTTCCGAGAGGTGTGCGCAGTCTGGACTTAGAGCTTTATTACCGCTCGAGAAAGGACGTAAACTACTTAATTTTTTTTCTGTTTTTAAAGAAAGATTTTGAAAGGGAAAGGAATTCTTATCCAACTGTTACGGGAGTTACTTAACCTACTTATACTCCGAACAACAGTGCAATGTGTGTTAGCTGACAGCACGGGTATAAATCTATTTCCACGTTTATTTATTTCAATTGAATTGCGCACGTGCAATTACCCGCTTGCAGCGTGCACTTTAACAACGGCCCGATAAATCATTACTTACGCGCGCGTGGTAATTTAGATATAAATATCGATAATGATATTCGCGGGATAAAATTTATTTTCTCCGGTTGGATGTATATGTATATATCGGTTACGCGCTGAAACACGCGACGACTTTTCGTCGTGGGGGGATTTAAATTTCGCAAGGCCTGATCTAGAAACGTCACTGTCCCACATTCGCCTAGAAAGCGACGAAATGCGCGCAAAGCTGAAATATGCGAGCGATCACGTGCGCGCGCGATCTTATCGCCCGTGTATCTTGCGCGCTCGAGCGCAAAGTGCACGCTGCAGCTGATTCGAACGTTACCGAACTAATGGCACGGCATTACGCGGAACGCATATCGATACGAGAAAATCACGATCTCCCCATCCGTCTTCCAAGGCTACCGCTTCAGTAACGCAAACGTCAAACTGTAACATCAAAAATTTCTGTCTATTCTACCGTATCGTCGTGATAGCTATTATATCGTATGATAGCTATTCCATCGTATGATGACTATTGTATTGCATGATGCCTATTCTATCGCACGATAACTATTCTATCGCATGATGCCTATTCTATCGTATGATACCTATTTTATCATATGATATC
>JAXIUT010014178.1:2224-20285 GCA_035586675.1 Eurytoma californica
TGGTTTTTGTTTTTAATAAAAAGACACAACTGATAATTTTATGAAAATTATTTAGGTTCTTTCTGAATTCACTGATCAAATTACATAATATCAAATTATACAAACAATATCGAGTTATATAATCAATTTCGGATAATTAATCAATAGATAACCGAGTTATAGTGAATTATGATGAGAGTTACGTACGTTATTAATAAAATTATGGAAATACAAGTATTGAAATTTCACTTCACAAAATGAAGATAAACTTGACTAAAATTAGAACTTCAAATTTTTAAAAAATTTGTGCAATTGTACAAATTTCTGTATTAACCATGAACTTGCGACTACGGAAATAATTGAAATATGTTTGTACATCAATGTAGTTGAAATAATATACTTGAACGAAATATGCCTACTAATAATTCAATATTTTAATAAATATAGAAATAAATCTTTAACAAAGGCCACTAAATTTATTCCCTCTAGTGCATAAATTACAATAAATCATCTCCAACGAAAACAACAAGAAAATAACTAATAAGAAAAGCCCACAAATCTTTGGCGTCGAAGTTGCCGCTGACCGGGCGAAAACGTGCGCGCCTGCCAATTGAAAACGTCCGCGCGCTGCGAAAAAATCCCCGTCGTGCCAGGTCGCCCTCGGGGAAGGCCGAGTCTTCGCGCGTACCAGCGGCGCCCGGGGGGGGCTCCGCTCGAATTAATTCCGTCGGCTGACTGAATCCTTAATTGGTCCGAGGCCGGCTGCCGGCCGCTTGCTTTGGAAGCTTCAATTTCGCGTACCGCTGGCCCGGATTACTCGAATCGCCGAGCCGTCATGCGCATTCGACGCGGCCGGCGCTCTTCTTTCGCCGAGCAATCCCCGATGAACGCGGGGCCGGGCCTTTTATCGGCCCGCTGGATACAGCCTCGCCTTGTTTTGCGTTGGATTTTAGCCGAGTGCGCGCAATTCTTTTCGACTAGTGGCGGATTTCTTTTCGGACTGCCGTTTTCGCCGGGTATAAGGTGTTCGGTTCATCGATCTATTCAATGACGTACTGACTGTAATTTCGAAAGTTTAATTCGATATTTTCACACTAATCGTTTCAAATTGTTGAAATAACTTTTTGAAATATTTTTACTTTTTTTGAAAAAAAATAGGGGAAAAAAACTAAAATTAAATTTATTGATTTTTTTTATTTTTTATTATTAGACGGGAGTTACCCCTTGAAATACCTGCAAACAAAGAAGCACAAACTGTATTACAATTAATAACATTCTAGTAGCCTTTAATTCATTTTCCCTTTGAACGAATAAGCGGAATGCAGGGAAAAGTTCAACTTTTGACAATTCCGGATTCTACTTAAACGAAACGTTCAACTGTTAATTAATTAAATTAATGTAATGTTTTACAATTCAATTCATAAAGTTCTCTTATTAGCAGTGTTGCCAGATTTTGAAGGGTTTCCCTTCAAATTCTTTGAATTAACATTAATTTGTATTATTGTATATATCGCTGACGTGACGTCATCTGGTATCACTGCTTATTAGTAGCCTCAAAGTAAATAAATTATATAAATTTGGATATTTGATTTTAAAAATTTATATAAAAATAATACATCACTTAATCGATGACTTGATTGTATTTATCAGAAAATATTTAGATATTGTCAAGTTTATAATTATTACGAACTCAATAGTGATGTAACTGTACCTTGCATATAGATTTATGAAAAAGAAATCGTAAGAAAATAATCTCTCGTCTTTTTAATTCTCGTGTGAATAAAGCAAAGAAAAATAAAAGTCTAATTTCACACTCCAATGTCCACTTATTATAATTTTATGCTTCCACTCCACTTGTCGCCTTACAACCGGCCCTAACAAAGCAAGTCCATCGCCTACGTAAGAAAGGAAACTCCCCGCCTCTAATTTTAGCTCTTCCACTTTAAAAAATGTCTCCTTGCTGCGAAAGACAAAAAGAGCGCCTCAACCCGCACAGACTGTCGGGATACCCAAACGACCTACATAGAGCGAACTCGGCGCGGCTCTCCGATTAATCGGAAGAAGCCGGGAGACGTGTCTCCCGTCGCGGGATAATCGGGCCGCTCCGCGCTAAGGCGGGGGCGGACCTCCGGGCGCCCCGCCTGGAAAAATCGAAGCTCGCCTTAAGTTCAATCTAAGTTTGAATTATCCGCGAGATGTAGTTTTTAGTCGGGGCGAGCCGAGCGCTAATATACCGCGAACTTTCCAGCGAGTTTTGGGAAACGGGAATTCCTGTAAGGCCACGGGGCTTTTACCTTTTACGTCCCTCGCCCGGTGATGTTACTTAGGGGAATCGGTGCCGCGCAATTGTTTTGCGAGCGACCGCCGGGAGAGTTTGCGGTGCTACGGGAATTTCGGAGGAAGTGCGCCGGTCTATTTTTAGACGGAAAATTGGAAAATTATATTAGTTGAGATTTGTTTTATTAACTTTCGAATTCTGTTCTTTATTTTTAGAGGATCTGCGGTAGATATGTGCACGAGATGATTTTAAAAATACAAAGCTTAAATTATTATACTGCCGGACGAGCTGAAATCAATTTTTTTCATTATTCGACAGCATTTTAATAATAAATTTGGGATACTAATTGATGATTCTTCATCATGTGTTGCATAAATTTGATGTTTATATAATTTATCGCGGAAATTGTAAGAATTAACTTATTGAAAATTCATAATGCGTATAATTAATTTAATCATAAAATAAAATAAAATTAGTGAAAGGAAATAAAATAAAGCGAACAAAATGAATGAATTTGCTACATTATAAGTTTTATAAGTGATTAAGTCTTTCTAAATTGCAATAAATTGTTAATAAGAGTTTAAATATTTTAACGTTATTATATATACCTTTTCGCGCTCCATTTTTATTGGTTAAACCAAGCAACTTCTTGACTACTATTTACCTTACAATTACTATTTTTTCACGAGTCATCTTCAAAACAAGTTATATAATGGATGACAAAGCGTTTAATTTATAGTTGAAAATAAACCAATAGTCAAAGTCATTAACAAGTTATACATGCTGCCCATTTTTAATGATTCATAGTTTTTAACAGAGAACTGTCAGCCTTATTGCGCCTAATTTGTATTCCCTATGCCTGTGTTCGCGCTAAATAATGAGACTCCACCGGCGCTGGTTGTTACAAGGGGGCTACACCGTAATCAATTAATTTTACACATGCTAAACGCGCCGGGTGACTGGAAATAATTGGAGCTACACCATGACGCGTATGCCACAGCAGCTCGTGTATCGCTATCGTTGATGTCGCGCCCGCGCATCACCTGCCATCGATTTCGCGTCCTTTGCTTCCAATTACACCGGCGCTAGGAGAATACTTCGAGTTTTGCGTTTGCAGAGTTAACTAGTTTTATTATCGGAATTATAAATAGCGCAAGAAGCTGAACTTTTTCTTTATGAAAGCTTGTTTTATCCTTTTAATCCTAGAGCAATATTTAAAAAAAATTCCTTTAATGCAATATATCGATTATTAAAATTGTGTTTAGACTAAATTCTAAAAAATAAATATTTAGATAAAAACAAAATTTCAAAAAAATTCTTTTGTTAAACAAATTGCTTTAACTGTCACTAATGTGAGTTTTATTATGTAATAACAACGAAACCAATTTTGGAACAATCGGTGGAATTATAATTAAGCCAATGTAGCTACGTAATAATGTTTGCTACGTAATAATATGATGATTTTGTAGTATCAGAAAGTCCTACTTAATAAATGTTAAAAGATTGTTTCTCATTAATTTTTAGGTTATAACAAATATTTTTAGATCACGTGATCATACATTTTATACTTATAAATTAAACACAAAACTATTTAAGAAACGTACCTTCTCTGCAGAAATAATCCATGTCTAACCATATCCGTCTGTTTCTACTTACGCTGAAGTACGTTTCCATATTCTACATTTAATAGTTTTTTTTTTTTATAAAATTAAAAACTTTTTAATAAGAGGTGCTCTTTGAAATCATTTACAACTAGATTTTAATTAGATAATTTTAATTAACAATTCATATTTACTATTATTACCTATTATTTGATAGAATTTAGTAAGAATGATATAATTTTTTATTAATTAATTTTGATATGAATGATCTTTAAGCCAGATATAAAATAATTGGTTAAAACGAATAAAAAAAATAACACACGAAAAATAGAATAAGAAATTATTAAGTGGATTTTTGATATAGAATAAATGATCATTCGGTCATTAAAGTGAAATTGCACTTATTCAACTTTGAAAAGTGACACATTTTTCCTTCCCACGAAGAAAAAACTATCGCCAAAGTGCCTACATCCGAAAACATTGCCACTACCCGAGTCAGGCTCTACGCGAAAATCCCCGAGAAAGGGCTGACGTGTACATTGCGAGGTCTGTTGCAGGCACGCTGGCGGACAAGCCGTCGTTCAAGCAGTTCACCGGGACGGTGCACGTGATGAAGGCGGTGGCGCCGCACATGGTGCTGACCTTCTGCGCGCGCAGCGCCGACGGCCAGATGTTCTCCGTCCTGCTGGGCCGCGAGCACAGGCTGTCGAAGATGGACCTGCGCGGCGTCCACCGGCTCCTGGAGCGGCGCAACCTCCAGCTGTACAACATTAGGGAGAGCTGCGCGAACGCGGCGAGCGCCCTGGGCCAGTCGGAGACGCCTGTCCTCGCCATCCTCGCCACCTTCATCTGGACGATGCTGCAGAAGCTCGTGGCCGACGCGTCCTGCTAAGCAAGCCGACGTGGACGCTAATTCGACGGGTAGGATGCTTACGGAGAGGGGGCGAGGGGAGGACGTAATTAGGATGCGGGGGACGATTTTAAACAGGTTTAAATAGGCGCTGCTAATGAAGATGGGACGGAAAAAAATTTCGCTTTAATGAAGACTCCTTCGGGCCGTTTAAGGCGCGTTCGCCAGAGTCGTGTGAATTTTCCCTTCGACGTGGAATTCTTCAACGCGTTCTTTTTTTTCATTTTCGTGCTCGGGTTAATGAGAGTCCACTTTTTCTGTATTCTTGATATTTGTCATCGACTTTTTTTATTGAGATTATGCTAATGACTGAATCGCACCTGCAATAATTTCTTTATTTCCGGTAATACAGTTACGCTTCAAACGTAATCGAATTTTACTAACAATGAAAAACCGTCAAGTCGAGAATTTAACATTTTTAATTAAAAAAAATTAATTAAATTAATAATGAAAGATTCTCCTGGATTGAATAAAACGTTATTTAAAAAAGTCGGGAACATTAATTATTTTCTTGACGCAAGAATTAAACACTTTTTAGAAATTCATTTAAAAAATTCTGTCGATCTTTAATTAACCAATCCGAATAAAAAGATCCGCAAAGGGGAAATACTATATCTAAAGCGTCAGCTGTAAGCCTACCTTAACGAATGCTCGACGTCCTGAGTCACGACGCAAATGTGCAACCGCACAAAGAATCGCGCGGACAGTGATTTTCCCAGCCGGCAGTCCCTCTCTCCTCGCCTCTACACTCCGCCCCGAACGACTCAATGTCCGGCCGTTTTTTCGATTTTGATACAGCGCGCGCCTCCCGCTTTTTTCACAGCCGAGCGGACGGCCCTCTTGTGCGCCCCCTCCGAAATCGCACTTGTTGAACCAGTTCGCGCGCGCGCGACACTTTTTTCGCGCCCTCGTGCCCTTTTTAAAAGCAAAACGCCGATCGCACACTGCGGATACATATCAGGCCTTTTTTCGTCCGGTCCCGCGCGACGAGGGCGTCGCCAGTCGCGCGTTCTTTTTTGCCCCTTTGTTTGCTTTTTCATAGCTCCGATTTCGAGGACTCTCGGGCACTCGAGGAGCGGCGATAAATTCCGCGGCCGTCTGCGCCTGGCGTCCGGCTTATCTATCGATCTTACGGGGGGAAGCGCCGCCTCGAGGCGAGGAAAAAGGCGACGTACCGTTTCTTCCCGGTGGCCGGCCTCTCGCACCTATTCCATTATCCGAGTTTTGTAATTGACGGGGGAGATACTCATCGTTCGACGATGTCGTCTTTTTTTTTTTTGTCTGTCGCGCTGACGCGCTGAAATCAAGCTTCTTTGCCCGTTGCTTCGAGGTGCACAAAGAGACGAGGAAGGGAAAAAGCTTAGTGCATAGGTACGCCATACTTGCCAAAGAAGTTCAGTTCAGTTGTGCGGGAAAGAGGCTACGTTAAAAACCATCGCAGTTATTGGCCATAAATAATGATTAAGTCTTCTTATTTACACAATTGTACAAATCTTATTTGTAAGGGAGTGGAGAAACGGTGTTGAGATAAAGGAGAAGCCGCTTGCTGTCATTGATACTTTCTACATCTTGAAGAGTAAAAAAATTCACTTTTTGGAGTGATAAGTAAGCTGTCATTGAAACTGTTGAGAAAGAAATTAAAACTCATACGAATCAAGTGGTTACCACGATTCTAGGCTTAGAGCGTGCATGTATGAGTGTCTTTTTCTTTTCTCACCATGACCAATTTAACACTATGGATCTTGTTTTATTCGCTCTGTGCGTAACTTATGCAAGGAAAATTTATTAAATTTGATTTAAAAGATTCATCAAAATTGTCGCTTAATACACCCTCGTAGCGATTTTCTTGGTGCAAGTATTGCACAGAGCGAATAATCTGCAGTTTCAAGCCAAACGCTGGTTGCTTTTGACGTAATATAGTTTATTTAACGAAGGAAGCTGAGTATTGCTTTTTACATAATTTATAATGAAATTCATGTACATGTCAGATACACGAATTTAATCGTTGCGATAAGGTAAATTTATTGCTATAGTTGTACGAGATAAATGAAAAGTTGAATATTTAATTATCTATATGGATTTAAAAAAAATTTACTTGTTGAAATATGTAATCGTAAGTATATTATAAAAAAGTATAATGTTAATTGTTTTTCTGTATATTCGTAAAAATTGTACATGAAATTCCGCCCTTACCTGCATGTCTCAAACGTTACGTGTGTTTATTGTTAACTTATGTTGTCAGTTTATCACTAACAGTTGTATTTTATTATTATATATTTATTGAAAAATAACGAAACTTGTAAGTGAAATATCATAAAAATATCATGTATTGTATCGAAAAAGAGATAAGGTTGTGAAGTAAATATGCGTATTCCAAAGAAAAATATTGCAAAAAAATGCAGCTTGATAACAAAGCATAAAAGTTCAATATTGAAAAATTCTTTTTTAAATTCCTAATTTAGAATTAATACCAGAAAAAAGGATGTATTTATCTTTTATTTTTGAATTTATACCTATTTAAGTGCAAATTATATTTAATTAAAAAATACTAATGGCCATTATTATTCATGAAAAAGTGATGCTGCATTTTTGTAATATTCCTTTCGAGCGACGATACATTAATTTTCCACGTTATTCAACGACGATTTTCCGTTCGGATAGGCAAACAATCGGCGCCGCTCGCGGCATCGTTAGGGCAAACGATGGGGCGCAAGTAAGACAAGCGGGGAGAAATCTGCGTGGCAGCGCCGTTAATGAAAGAAACTGGCGAGACGGCGCGCGGTCGGTTCGGATGTTGTAAATGACGCTCGAAAACCGTAAATCCTCATCCTCTGCGCCGACCCTCCCGGCGCTTTTGTCTTTGATCGATGAGCGGGCCGCTCTCCCTACCGGCTCCTCCCCTTTAAAATTCCCCACCCCCGTCCGACACCTTTTTTTTCCCACCCCCGATCCCCCCGGGTCCATCGAGCGCAACCAGGATATAATTATAGCGCGGTGCTACGGGGGAGGAGGATTAAGCGGGACGTGGCAAGGAGGTAAACGTTTCTTTTAGAGTCGTTAATTTTTTACGCTCGGGTGGGTGTCGCTCATCCCCGCCCGACGATCGATCGGGCTAAGTGTATACAACTGTCCAATCGAGTTTTGTCACGCTGAGAGAAAATTGGATTTCGCCAGGCATCAATTGTGTTTTTCCTTTCTGTTTAAGTTTGTTCTTCGTTTGTTTTTTAAGAGGTTTAATTATCAACTAAGACAATAAAATTGTGGTACCTTGAGGAAAATATCTTAGGTACGGAAAGGGGAAGGTTGAAAATTGTTGCGCAGTATGATTCTCAGTGCAAATTTGAAATACGATTTACCGAAGATACTTATTTATTAAGAAAATTATTTATACACTCAAAGTACCATTGTTAATCGTAAAGGGAAGATCAAATTTTGAACTACTATATGCAAGTGTGTACACGGCGATCGCTGAGTATATAACTGTTCACGTGTAATCTCCGATATGAAGTAAAAATTTAACCCCACGCCCGGAAAAAGTTATTTATAACACTTTTCGTACTGAACGTGTCGCATGACCACAGCATGGCGTACGATCGATAGAAAATTTAGAATGCGGTCCTCGATGGAACGAGGACAATTGCGTTAATTTTTTGTACGACTTTAAAAAGACATTCGAAATAAAGAATTCGCGCCGCAACTAAAGTAGACACTCTCGATTGAAAGCCATTAGTCGCGAGCTTTTAAAAATTAATCGACTGTACTCTTTTCATCGAAAAAAAAAAAACAAAACTAGAGTAACGAAGAAAGAAAGGGATATCTTATCGTCGGAGTAGCTGAACGCGAGTTTGATTGATTCGCCTCTCATAAGTAATTTTTTCCCGGTTAGCACTTTCCGATCCGTTCGACTTGTGATTCGTCCGTAAGCTATCGAAAACTCGTAGTTAAACTAATGTCCAGTGCAATGACCGTCGATGTCGAACTCTCTCTGATCTATGGAATTAAAACGCCTGCGTCACCGTTACGTTTATATAAGCTTTAGATCGTTTATTTATTATGTACAAACGCTTCATGTTACATTACTTAGTACGGTATGTATATCGTCGTATGCTTAATAAGTGTATAAAAAAAAAATAAAAAAACTGACTGCTACGCTTTTCTTTGTTTCCGTCTCATTAAAGCCCTCACGAAACCTCCTTGTGCACGTTTGAATTTTCAATTAAATTGCAGAGCTATACGGTGAGGGAGCGATGGTAAGTAGGTAAGTAGGCACGAAGGGGGCAACGATTGCATTAGACGCGAGGGGTGAAGCAGTCGGCCGACAATCGACACGGCAACATCTAATTGCAGTACAAAGGATAATCCGACAATTGACTCCTAAGAGGCGCGGTTAAGTCGCTACCGCAATTACTAAGTAAGACCGAGCTACTGAGTTCGAGGAATGAAATGGCATTTAGATTGGGACGGGCACGGAAGTAGAAATACAATTAATAAAACTGTCTGTTATGTGAGTACTTAGAAAATTTGTGCACATGCTGTGATAGTTTAAAATATTTAAGTAATGTACTTTCAGCATAAATTTCTCAATTCTACTTTTCACCCTTTCGGTATATTTGGGTTCATTAAAGTTAATACTAATGCGGAAATTGGCTTTCATTAAAACGTATAAAGTCAAATTAAGTAAGGTACAATTTCATAGCACATTAGTTTTATAAATTATCTAAATACAATTTCAATGATCTAATTAATGGTTTAAGTTTGACTTTAAAATAATTAGAAAGCAATACGTGCATGTTTGAGGTAAGGATGCGTCAATTTCAATAGGAAGCAGCAGTTTCAATAATCTTTTTTTAGAGCTTTACTTCATTTAGTGGAATTGATTTTGTATTAAGTTTTTATACTTTGTTTAATTAACCGGATATCATTATCAAACAAATTTTTTAATGGCATTTTTTACAATGCGACCTATAGTAACATCAGAAAGTAGTATATTCTAAGTGGAACCTGGAACATTAGTTTTAGAGCAGTTTTTCATGGCAGGTACTATTTTCTTGTTTCATTTAAATTTTAACGTTTTTATTACCAATATATTCCAGCAGTGAGTAGATATTCAGTAAAATTTAGATTCGATAGACTACGTGACTTGTGGAACTTTACTATTTCCGAAATCGTACTACATAACAGACCGTTAAAATTCAGATAAATGAATTCAGTTTTCGAATTCAGTTCATAAAACTGAACTACATTATGATGAATATGAAAAAGAAAATTAATAAAATTCATTAACATTACTATTAACGCGAGTACTACGAACAATTTATTTTGTACTTATTGTTAACACAATACATTATTAAATAAAATACACGTCAATATAGCGCGTATGATACAATTCTGATAAAATATTTCAATAAATTCAATCACACCAGAAATAATAATATCCTTTCACAGTATTTCTCGTTAACATATCGCTCACTGCTCGAGATCTGCTCTCTAAATCTCATTCAGTGGAATTTCACTAATTTTCAGTTCAGATCAGGGCAAACCAGTGATAGTGAACTGGAAATTCATTGAAATTCACTGAAAATTAGTGAAATTTCACCGAATGAGATTTAGAGAGTACACTATTATTAATGATCCCAGAGTAAAGCTCCCGAACACTCCAGAATAAAATTACCGCGACAACTGCAAATACAGTGCCGTGAAATCAAAGAGCACCGCGGAGGTCGTCGATGAAAGGGGGCGCGGATGAATTCGCCGCGCGCGCGTTAGAGACTTTGCCTACTCTCGCGGCACCCCGTATAACCCGACTAGTTGTTTATCCCGCATTCGGGACACGTTCGGCGCTCGTCCGCGGAAGTGCAAACTCGCGCGACGCCATATGGCACTAGGATCCTCGTTACGTCGCGTGCGTCGCCCCGCGTAATTAGCGGGACGTCCAAGATCACGTAGTGCCGTCGCGGCGACGCCTGTCGGAAATCAAATTTTTTTTGCGGCTGGGAGGCTCTACTCCGGGCGAGGGGCTAATGGGATTATGTTGGGGTGAAGTTTCGTCTTTTGCGCAGTTGGCGATTCCCGAGTTCTGTTCTCACAATTTTGTTTATTTTTTTTTTCGTAGACTTTGGCAATGGTAGTTGTTTATAAGTAAACATTTTCGTTTAAACAGTACGACGAATTTTTAAAGCTTAAAATGGGTATTTCGCGGTTTTTTTGGCGGAAAAATGTTTTTTCAACTTATTCCAGCGAAAATACGTTTTCCCGATATTGGTGTGCAAAAAGATATCGGAATTTTATCGAAATTTCTAAAAACTTAACATGTGAACTCAGTGCGCCAAAAAAAAACAACACAGTTTATAAATAAAAATTCAAATTTTTTTTCATAATAACAGTAAAACTGATCCAACGTTAAAAAAAAAAACGACGACCACGTACGTAAGCGCTACTGGAAATTAAATTCGCAAAAAAAAAATTTAAAAGCACCGCGCGTCGCTCGCCCCGTTGAAAAATACACTTTTGCGTAAATTTAATTTCGGCCGCACTGATGGCGTTAGCGCTGGAATTTTTCCCGATAATTCTGTTCGTCCTAAAATTTCGCATTTCTGCTCTTTTGCAGCGACGACGTTAAAATATTAGTATTCGATAAATCGATAGAGCATTAGTACATCGCAAAAAGCCGGGGAATATAATACAATAGCTGAAACCTCAGGAGTTTAATCGCGCTGCGTACACCTCGCGCTCGGACGCTGCGTGCACACGTTAATGCGCAACGGCAGAAATGGAAGAGCGAATTTTTTTCCCCGGGGCTAGGCTTTTTCTTGTGTTTTCGAGTGCACCATCACGACGTGAGAGGCTTTCGTCTGATATTTCCGGGCACATTTCTCGATACTGTTTCAAACCAAGGCGAGGTTTCTGCCGAAAATTTGCCGTTTTTTATCTTGTTTATTGACAGTGATTCGATAAATTTTATCACGATTTTGAGTGCTTTCGAATTATGACAAAGGCATGATTAATGTTCAAAATATTATGCCGTAGCATTGATTTTCGATGATTTGTGAGTCGGAAATATACTTTTGGGATATTATGCTTCAAAATTATAATACATTTTGCTGTAAAAATTAATTAATTCAAGTTATCAATTATTAATTTAAAATCGAGCTTAAGATCTTTGCACTGCTTTACGACTGCAAAAATAATAATTTGAAATATTTGCATAGTTAACGGCATAGTTTAAATATTTAGTTATATCTAGATGCAAATCTATGATAAAAATATTTCCTAATTTTAAATTATCTATCATTCGGATTTTTAAATTAATGTCTACGTTGATAAAAATAACTCTGTATATACCTAATTAAATTATATAAAGATAGTTATTTCGATCCAACGAATTGTTTAAAAAAAGATTTCTCGAAGCACCAACGTTGCAACCTTTAGACTTACTAAAACTTCAACCGAAGTGAAACGTTTGGTCGATGTACATCCACAAGTAGGCAGCGCTTAAGTCGCGCGTCACTGTGATAGTGAGTAATTTCGTCGCGAGTCGATGAAGCAAGTGTGCGCGCGTCTCCTATGTCGCTGCGATCCTGACGCACGGGCAAACTTTACACTATGTGCATCGGCGATGAACTTCTCCCAAGTGCCCGGCGTTCAATGAATAATTCTTTTTACACACAATGTATGTGCACCTCTCGCGTCGGCGAGAAAACTAAAACCTCCAACCAGAAAAAAATATGCAAAGCTTATTCCCGCGTTAAATTTAAACTCTTTATAGCACAAAAAAGGTTTAGCGCGTGAAAATCGAAACGAAAGGGTACAATGTAGGGTAAAACAATGAATGTTCACAATATTCCTATTCTATTCGCATACAATGAAGGTACGTGAAAAAAACAGTCGCAATCAGCTTATCAGAATAGGGCGAAATATTTCCCGTAGTGCGGCACTGTTGTATTTGCCCGAGCAGTAGAACAAGTCGCGGAGGAGTCAGCCGGCGCCTCTTTTCAGGGGAATTCCGCGCCGCCGCCGCAATTCACAAGCAGGAAAGAGACCCAAATGCAGCTGCCTGCTTCGGGAGGCACGTTCTTTCAAATTCGGCCGCCACACGGCAAATGTTTCCATCTGCAAGCTTGGTATGTGCGCTTACAGCTTCGTTTTGGCGGGACGGCATGAAAAACATCGGGACCATTTTTTTCCATCGATTACCCAAATCCTCAAAAATTCAACGGTCAAACTAAAAGCTAAAAGTACGAGACGTAAGCCGATGAAAACCGCTCTCTCTATTCTCTTGCGTACAGTAATCTCTTGTTGTATATGTTTCGATGTTACGTATTTTTTTCGCTCTTTTGACTGCCGGAAGTCCCGACTTGATCCAATCACTAAAAAAGGAGCTGCATGAATTTTTTCGATATTCGCTTTTTGACCTATTTCCTTGCATACGGTGCACAAAAATACAGCTGGAGACAAATTTGTATGATATTGACAAGCGCAACATTTCTTCTAATCGACCCCTCTACTTCCTCTCTAAATCTCATCCGAAATTCAGACTTACGGTACACATTTACTTAACTACAGCGAGAATCAGGTAAAACAGTAAATATCCACTACAAATTAGGCAAATAGTTTACTTAACATTTTTTCGGTATTCATTGGGGTGCTTAAAACAGCCTGCTTTCAAATCGTCGGATCAAGAAAAAACAAAAAACGTCAATGCGCGAAAAAAAACATTTTTGTTCGATCGCACTTGCAGCGAGCGGCCGGGTGTTTTCTCCGGTAAATCCAGGAGCGATATTGACTTCCGCGCGAATTTTCTACACCGCCGTGCGACATCAATAAAAGCTCATGAATACCCATGACATTTTTGCGCTTGTTCGCTTGTTTGCCTTTAATTAAAAAATATGAATGATTCATACCCGGTAGTAAGGAACTATTCGGTGCGTTTTCGCCATAGTTTTTTTTTCTTCAGCCGAGGGAGAATACGCGAATTGGGCTCGCTGCAGAGGTCGAAGGTCTCTCTTCGTAGTTGCTTTCTGCATTCTGGAAGAATTTAATTATATTACTCGCTTTGCTTCTACTTGTTTTTATTATTCACTTGGCACTCCGTTGTAGATTTAATAACAATGAATATATTTTGTCAACATTTTTATTTTTTTTACTTACTTTATTTCACGTACACAGTAAAGTTCATATTATTTTTTTTATGTAATCTTTTAATAAAAATTTTTCTGAATATGTAAAGATTTAATGTATAATGAACAGCAAACTCAAAAGCATAAAATTTAAAATAACTAAAAAAGAAATATAAATTCAAAAATTCTTTTGCATGAAATGTTTATTAAACGTTTTTCATCAAATTTGCATCTGAAAGAGTATATTTTAATATGGTAAAATTAATCTCTACGTAAATAATACATGTGATCATATAATAATTGATATTTTATGCAATTATAATAGTAAATATTTAATTTATTGATGCATTATATATGTTTCTGATTTACATTAAATAATTATAAAAAAAAAAATTTGCTGAAATACTTTTATTATTTTTGTCTCATCATTAAAGCAGTAAGTAGTGCTCTAATTTAAAAATAAAAAACTATCGCAAACAGGACATATAAAAGATCGGAATAATTAATGAAATACGCTCGGCTCGGCGAATTAAATTCGTCAGTCACGCGCTAACCTGCGTGTACGTACTACGAGTATCTGTTCGAATTTCGAAAATCACTCGCGCACGAGAGCTCGTTGACAGTCATTGTTGCGATCCCCGAGGGGGATGGGGGGGAGGGATGGCAAAAATCAAAAATCCATTAACCACTCCAGTCCAGCTTTTCACGCTCGAGCGCGATTCGCCTGTGCAAAGGAGATTAAAGATGATTGTCACTCTGTTTTGCCTTGCCACCACGCTCGTACGTTTAACTCTGATTTTCCGAAAAAAAATATCAAGCGTAAAAGGAACAAAAAAAAAAAGATCGATCCGACATCCGATACTGATCGATGATCAAAACTTGCCGTCGGGTGAATTGCGCGAGCCGAGTGCGGGCTTGAATTATTAATGCGCGTCGGAGGATGCGGGAAGCGAGCGGACGTATATATCCGGAACAACTGGGTCGGAAAAATCATTTTTCTCCGCTTTATGTGGCGCGCGCGTCGGGATAACTCGAGGTTGACCGAGACGCTCGGGGATCCGCGCGTCGACCTTCCGCACAATGGCCTCCTCGAGGCGACTCGTTCACTTTGACGGGCGGAACTTGGGCCACGGCAAACATAACAACAACAAAAGCCAGCTCTCTTGGAACTTCGGCGGACGTAGACCACCCAACCTCGCCTTAAGTAGTTTTCTTTTTGTTTCGTCGCGCGAAGTGTTTGAAAATTGCAGCCTAAAAGCGTCCGCGTTCTTTTTTCTTCGCGCACATTTTGCGTCGAGAGTGCAGAGCGACGTCAAAAGTTCTTAGTTCAATTAACGTGTGATAAGTTACAATTATGCATTGCAAAGTAGTTAAGAAGCTTGAAGCAATTAAAAACGCTTATAAAAAAGTACACTTTTCAAAAAAGAAAATTATTTTCTTAATATTCAATTGTACTTTTGAAAAGTATTAATAGCTAAATTGAATTATACAACTAATCTGTGTCTTTTAAATTTTTTTAAAAAGATATCCAGTCTTTACAAAATGCAGGATATCGAACGTAAGGGTATTTGTACCCGCTAAGTAGATGCAGACGAGTATGATTAGACGTCCGCGATACACTTTTCAAAGAAATTTTATTCTTTCTGTAAGTAAATATTTTTATTCGTCTTTTCTGAAAAGATACCCAAATTTTACGAAATCTAAAATATCGACGTGTTTTAGGGGTATTTAAATCGGGTAAGTAGATACAAAAAAGCATGGTCAGACATCCGTTTTTCGCTTTTGAAAGAAATATTTTATATTCGTAAGAAAATAATTTTGTTCGTATTTTTCGAAAAGATAATCAAACTCTACAATATATAGAATATCCATTTGTCGTATGGGTACTTTATCATGTAAGTAGATACATCCTAGTATAGTCAGACGCCCGTGTATCACTTTTCAAAGAAAATTTATCCTTTCGGAAAGAAAATAATTTCGTTCGTATTGATTATAAATAGCTATCGTTGCTTCCTTGAAAATGTTTTTCCTCTTAAAGTCGTCGTTATCCTCTTTCACAAGGACATCTTACGCAGGAATAAACTCGTCCTGGAGCACCAACTTGAAAGTTAAGTTTACAAAGGAAACACAAATAAACCGTATCTATTGTTAAAACACAAAATGCTTATCATCCTACACTAAAAATATTTTATACGTCGTAGACAATTCCCTAAATTTCAATAAATCCAGGACCGATTCATCCTCTGTTAGGGGCGACGAAGCGTTGGCTCCTCAACTCTAATCTCGGTCTTCCACGGCAGCTTACGCCTCGCCAGTCGTAGAAAATCGCTCGGGCGCGATTTCGTCCAACCTGGAAATTTTCACTCCACGCTCCGGCGAATTAAAAAAGCCGCTGTGCTCCAAGGAGATAGAGAGAGAGAGGAAGCCGTGCGTCCATGCCGCCGCATCGATTTTCCCCCTTAGGCGCAGCGTCGTGCACGCCGCTCTCGTCTCTCCAGTAGTATCGACTTGGCGCCCTGCCCCTCCTAAGGCTTGCACACACGTTCGCGCTTGTTTTGACGTCTCACCGGGAACCCGGATTTCCGCGTGTTGATCCGGAGCGCGAGCTCGAGCCGCCGGGGGCCGCGCGAACTCGGCGCTTACGAAATTACGCGGTCCTCGGTATTTACCCGGCCGCACCGCGAGGGTTGCCGCCTGCTTCTTAGACATTCGACGACGCTACCGGAAATTTCGTGATTTACGGACTGAAGCGCTCTACGGCGTTTGCGGGGGATCTATCGTTTATATTATTTTGAGACAGACTCGCGGGTAAATGAAACTTTGAGGATAATTGTGAGAATTTCTATTTTGTACGAAAAGCGGAATTTTTTGCAGTTTTATCGCTTAATTACTGATTAGCGATAGCAACTTTGGTCTGGAAGACCTCATACGGGTGCCCATCTGAAATATAAATGGTATCACGGATGGATGGGCTGCCCATAAGGGGGATGATGTCCACCCTGCAGGGTCAATTGGGCGTGGAACCGTAGTGGGCAAGTGATTGACAAGATTTTGGAAATTCTGTCTGACCTCGACCTTCGTACGAATACTGCGCTCTCAACTCGAGTAACTGCTTGTACAGCCGTTTTCTCACTCGAGGGGCAACAACTGCTGTACAAAAAACTATCTGCTCTCTTTTGGATGTACTGACACAGCCGCAGTGGACGTTCCCTAACGAAACGACATAAGCGCACGATATCCGACATAAAGGCATAACTGCAGGGTTATTTTAAAAGATCAATGTAATTGCATAGACCCGTAAAAAAACATTTTTTTATTTAGCTCCCATAAAATAGCTTATTATGTATTTTTGACAACTAAAAATCAATATTTAAGAATATCTATTATTTTTAACAAAAAATAAAAATTACAATTTAGTTAAATAAACCTCAATACTTTGACTGACTTTCCACCTTCATTACTTATAAAGTATTTATAAAAATTCCAGAAACTGTTTGTTTTTCACATACCAACTAATCAGAAACGCAACATCAATTATCCGTCTTCGACGTCCCGCTCCTATTTATTAATCAACTACCTATTCGCAAATGCAGAAAGGGTCGATGAAATACCTCGTTTGCGTAACAAATTGACTGATATTCACGTGGACTTGATTTCGAATTTCGCCTGGCTGATGAAAAGCCGAATATGTGCGCGCGGTCGTCTTTGTATGCGAATAGGAGCATCGGAGATAGCAGTGCCAATTAGCACTGGCCTGTGTGTTTTATGCCGATGCCCTCGGCAGCGTACGGTAGTTAAAAAGAAAATGCGCGAGTAACTCGGCGCTGAACCGTGCGCGTGAATTTCGCGGGGAAAAAAGCTCTTCGCCGGTCGCTCGATTCATCGTGTGAATTCGTGTTTTGCCGATTCTCAGGGGTATTCTTAATGCTCAAGTTAATGGAGTTTTTAATTAAACTTCGTCTACTTTCTTATTTCGAATTGCAGTATTAGTAATCATTATTGCGCAAGTAGTGCGCGGTTTTTTTTAATTTTATAAATAAATTTTTTTGCGGATTAAAATATAAATTCACAATTGAAAAAGCCACCGATCAATGCGTTTGATTCTCCTCAAAAAGATCCAATTACAAATAATATTTATGTTCTTTTATTTATTAATATTTTATTAAAATCGTATTAT
>JAXIUT010014189.1:9144-21979 GCA_035586675.1 Eurytoma californica
ACAAATAATGTGTATTCAACATAAAATATTATTTAATAATGTAAAATGAAATACAGAACTATACTGGATCTAATAATAACTTTCTTAAAAGTAATAAACATGGAGATAATTGATATTTTCAATCAAAGTATTACATTAATATTAATTATAAATTGTGATTATTTCCCATGCTACAAATAACGGCTGATTGTTCAGACACAATTTTCATTTCGTCAACCTGAAAATGTAAACCTGTTCTGCGAACTTGGGTAGCATTAATTACTACACAATTAACAAACTATAGGTATTCATTTTTATTAAAATTTCAACGTACCTTCATCTATTATGCTGTAAGATTTTTTTTCATCTATATCGTGTTGTATGTCATGTACGCTTTCGTACAAACTTGTATTGCTGATTGATATACTTGTATTAGAAAAATTATGTCGCGAAACAGAATCTAAACAAAATGCACACATGAAATTTTAGTTTTTAAGAGAGCTGAAAAATATAATGGAAATCCAAATTTTACCATTTATATTACGACTTAAGATTCCAATAATAATAATTAGAACAAGTATCAATAAACTGAGAATAACATAAGATGGTTTTAAGAATCTTTTTGTTATTTTTCTTGGAATATAATCTTTGATCATATAAATTTTACTATTTACGTCATCTATCAATACTTCCTTATTTTCAGCATCTAAATATTAAATAAAAAAATAAGTATGATAAATCAATAGAAATTGAGATATTGCATGAAAAATAAATTAACTTCGTCAGATAAAATATCGAAAAATAATCAACAATTTTTTGAAAATTATAACTTGCTATATCTTTTATAAAACGAGTTAATTTAAAAAAAAAAGAAAAAGTACATGTCCATTATTTGTCGATATTTTATCTAAAGGATTTATAGATTTAATAATTTTTCATGCAAAATGCTAATTAAGAAATCCACTGTTTGTTCAATATTTGAGCAACACTGTGTTGGTCTAAAATAACAACAATTTGTGTAATAAAAATATATTTTATACCATTTTGTGTTAAAACGCTGTCGTTGTCCCAGTTAACATCCGAATTTGCATTAGTGGCCATTGTGTAATAAAATTAAATTAGAATGAAAATTTATTCGTGGTACAATATGTCACAATTCAAAAGTAATGTCTATCATCGGCAGACCTACTGAATTTGCAACAATGTTTCAACTTCAACTGTTCGGGTGCAAATGCAGTCGGATATTACGCGCATCCTGTAAAGACATTACAAAAGGATTAGATTGCACTATCAAAAAATTTGATATCTTTGGCTTCCAGACATAATAAAATATAATAATACAGCGTTTCATTTATTATTGTTCATGTTAGATATCTATTGGGGAATCCCCCTATTCATTGTATCAACCTCAGTCTCTCAATTATGCATATCCTCTCCAATTACACTCTTGCACGGCTGCACGTCGAGGAAAAACGGTGCTACTTTTTATTAAATAATTTGCAAATATTACCGCTGCAATTTTATGAACTTATGTTTATATCTGCGTTTCGAATGTCATATTAATTATTTGCCAAAATTTAAATTGTTAGTTTTTCTTATGATCATTACTCTAGCATATATCACATCTCATATTTCACGCGTAAAAAGTGCAAAATTTAATAATTCATATTTAAAAATATCTAATCTCTTTATAGATATAGCAAAAATAAACAATTACGTAAGTAGAAAGTAATTAAAACTAAATTCATTGGGCCATTTGGGTCGATGACTACCTTAAGGTTACTAAAATAACTTGGATGTTTTTTATTTTTTTTATTAATTATATACAATAGTTAAGCAAATTCGGCTTGTGTAGTAAGTATCTATACATATTCACGAATGTCGTGGAATTTTTTCCAGACACTTAGTTAACGGCAATTTGCGTAATGACCAGTCAACGCTTTTACAGAAGATAGTGATTTGAATACATATTTTTGTCTATAGCATTCGCAGAACAATCAAAACCAAGGATTCCGGAAGCCATTTTTTAAATACTTATACCGATTAGCTTTGTAGGAAAAATTAAAACGTTTTACATTTTGAAATATGACAACATTGTCGAGAGATAAAGCAGTATCACGACTATCATTTCCGGCAGACAATCGATTTTCCGGCAATGGAAAAAATTATGTGCATAAAAACTGACCTTCCTGCGCATCCTGGAAGATAGTAACAATTTCTTAAAATACATTTTCAGAGTACTAATGATTGCATATCGATCAAACATTTATTTCGACAAGCACATGGACACTCAAAATCTTTTTTCATTGTACTTGTTTGATGCAATGTCATGAAAAATTGCCACGCTAAATAATAACTGTACAATATACATTGTTAATTCTAAATGATTATTACTAATTGCCCTTAAATTTTATCAATCATATTTATTTATTTATTTACTTATTTATTTAAACCAGGATTACATCGTAATAATCCTACTATAGGCAAATCAATTGCCCGAGCATAGGTCTGGAATACAAAGGTACATACTAACTTAAAACTAATATTGCAACATTTATAAGATTTTCTTACTAGTATAAACAGAAAAATATTACAGACTTTGATTTTTGATATGTTCTTATCTACAGCCTGTATGTTTTTAAACATCTCTTTAACTAGTACCTATACCTTAAAAACATTCTTCAGAATGTCAAGGACATAAAAAAAATCAGCTTCGATAAAAACGATTGCAGCTATTTACAAGCACCATCGGGCGTCGCTCTCGAGCCATCGGCACAGTCACAAGTCGCGCTCGCGCCGTAGAAACAGAATTGTTCACAGCCACCGTTGCGGTTTCGGCAGGGATTCCCGGGAACCTGAGCCTGGTTGATTACCCTGGCGCCCGAGATCTTCAGCGAGTCGAAGCTCAGCGGCGAGACGCGATTGAAGTCCAGGCCGGTCTCCTTGTTCATCCGCCAGACGGAATCCAAGTCGCTGAGGTACATCATCTGCCTGTGGACGGAAATGGTCTTCGCGTTGTGCAGCCTGTTCGTCGCTATGTCCTTGCGATCCGTCCCGTCGAATTTGGCGTGCGTCACCGTGGCCTCCGACGAGATCCAGTAGACCCTGTCCCTGTCGCAGTCGACGGCGATCAGCCGGTACTCGTGCACGTACCGGACGTTGGTGAACTTGCTGACCTCCGTGCCGTTCATCGTCGTCTGGTATATGTACCTGCGGCCGGCCTCGCCGGCGGTGAAGAAGAGC
Source organism: Eurytoma californica (assembly GCA_035586675.1). Lineage (NCBI taxonomy): Eukaryota > Metazoa > Arthropoda > Insecta > Hymenoptera > Eurytomidae > Eurytoma > Eurytoma californica. The sequence goes on from JAXIUT010014189.1 coordinate 12,367, forward strand.
CTGCCCCGTTTCGGGTGCACCGCCAGTCCGTAGGCGGCCGCCTCCATGCCGAAGTTACTGTCGTAGTCGAAGTACTTGAGTGTCTTCTGGAACCTCGGCCCCTTCTTCACGTTGAACACCGCCAGCGAGTGTTGGCCGTTGGGCTTTCTCGAGCGCTTCGAGTAGTACATGTTCCCCGTCAGCCAGTCGTAAGCCAAATCCTCGATGTACAAGTCGTCGACGCTGGCCAGTACCGTCTCCTGCCGCGGACTCTTTCCCCTGAGTTTCACTTTGTATATCGCTTTGTCGTCGCTGAAGTAGAAGTCGTCGTTCTCGAAGTCGTAGTCGAAGTCTATTTCGGTTTTGAGCGACAGATTGCCAACGCGATAGGGAGTCGGCCAGAAGGGTTCGGTTACGATTCTCTGCGAGAAGTCCAAAGCGCGCGACCTGGTCACGTTGTTCACCGTGTACAGAACGAACTGAGTGACGGGCTCGCAATTTTTATTGAAGACCAACTGCGAACTCATGTTGCAGACGCACGTCATTTGTCCGCTCGGCGTGGTCAGGGATATGTGATGGCATTTTTGCCGATTCGACGCGTTCGATTCCTCTATAGGCTTGTATCGACTACGGCCGCTGACTTTCATGTGTGTGGAAGAATTGACTGTGGACAGCATCGTGTGATCGTCGCACGTTCCATTTAGCACTTTGCAGGACCACAGCTGCGTGGCGTTGTGATTCTCGCTGGGTTTTCTCAGCCAGTACAGGTAACCGTCCAGAATCGTTAGGTCTATAATGGGCACGGAGTCGAACAGTATTTGTTCCTCGATCATCCCGGAGTAGTCGCAAGTCTCGATTACCTCGTCGTTGTGAATCCAGAAAAGCTTTTCGCTTTTGGGATCCAAAGCGAGTCCACCGATGGCTCTGTTGTAAACTATGTTCATCATGTTACTGCCGTCCATGACTACTTTCTTAATCTGAAATGCAAGTCTCATTTTATTCTTTTTTAATAAAACATAATTTTAAAAAAAAACGAAGCTAATTTATCCGTTAAAATGAAGAAAAGAATACCAGTTTTGTTGAAGCGATGAACATGATTCCTTCCTCCGCGTCCAGCACAATGTAACGTGGATTGATTAGGTCCAGCCATCCGCCCAACCATAGCAGAGCGTAATACTTAGTGTCCGTATTAATTACGATTACTCCTGGAATTGATTCGTCCACGACGTACAAATTATTGTTGATCCAATCAAAAGCCATCGAAGTTGGCTTTACCCTTGCCTCGTCAAAAATTAAATTTGTGTCTTTTGTTCCATTTTCATACTGGTGCAAAGACATGATATTCGACGTGTTCGCTTCGATCCAAAACAATGATTTTTTTATGCCAAAATCGAAGAATTGCACCGGATTTTTAACTTCGTGCAGTAACTTTAAACTAGATTTGTGAAGATCGTAAATAAAAAATCGATTTTTATCCAACAGCATTATCTCTCCTGATGCTTCGGGAATAACTATCGTATTAGGATAATAACATGCTGCACCTGATAAGTTACACCGTACACGTTAATTCATTGTCAAATTTTTGGTAAATAAAAAAGCTTTAAAAAGCAACACTTACTTTTACTTTTAAGACTTGCAAGAATAATGATAATGATTATCAAAATGAAAATAATTGCGATACCGATACTGTACGGAGGTTCCAAAAATTTCTTAACGGATCTTTTTGGTATGTAACTTTTCACTCTGAATGTTTTCACTCCATTCTCCTCTTCGATGTCTTTGTCGCGATTGCTCTGCTCCTCTGATTAATGCCAATGAAAAAACAGAGACTTTCGTAAAAATAGAAACTTAGGTAATAAAATAATAAATTTATAAAAAGAAACTTACCATTTTGCGGTAAGTTCATATTGTCCCAGGACACGTCTAAATTCATGATTGATTTGGCTAGGAATAAAACGCTGAACTGACCAGTTAACGAGTGCACTGTATCACTGCCGTTGCTGTTCGCATCTGCGTTTGCTCTGGCACTCCCTACTCAAAAGCGACTGCCTCCTCCTAGTTGTTTATCTTCTGTCACTCCGCAACAAAAATAATACTTACCAGCGGCATACCGATATATGCCTTCCGATAAGAACATCCTGAGCTTCGGTAAAATGCAGGCTATTTATAATGTCCTTGGTATATATTAAAATCATTTAAATAATTTTATAAATTAATTGCATGTGATCAATTTTTCATAAAAATTTTACATTTATTCGTAATATTTACATAAACGTCAACTATTTAAATATACAAAAAACTTACTTGAATATATCCATTTATGTATCTAAATAAATTTAATTTTTTATGTAAAAATTTTATTTAAGCGTTTAATAATTTTATTTTTTATTATAGAAATTACGTATTTCGCATAAAATATTAATTTTTTAAGCCATTTAGGGAATTAACGTACGTCATCAGTATGCTTAAATAATGTTGCAATTTATTATTCTTATTTTGCAAATATTCTACAAATATAAGGAAATGTTTCTTTAGAACAAAGAACTCGAAAGCATTTCTACCAGTATTGTATTTATTTTTATTTAAATATATCGTTTACATCACAAAATAGGAAAGATGTTACAAAATTTCTCATAACAGTTTAATCAGCAACGGTAAGCATGAAATAATAGTAAAAATGGTAAAAAATACGTTTACGCCCGTCTCCCTAAACTACTTTCTCAACGGTTTACTTATCAGAGCTTACATTCACCTCTCGTTCTAATGCTTGCTATATCACTTGGGTGCGTAATAACTGAAAATGGGTATGGGCGAGGGATCGAAGTAGACCGGATAGGGCGTGAGCGTCAGCCTGTGCTTTTTCTGGTCGCCCGACTGTCGCTTGGGTCTCGCGCTGCAGCGTTTGGGATTGTCTGCCAGGGCCTGCCAGCCGTGCCTGCAGAGGCAGCCCGCCTCCTGGTTCGGCCTCAGCATGCAGCCCTGCTCGCAGCCCCCGTTCTCCGTACCGCAGGGGTTCACGGCTGCCTTGGGGACGAGCTCCTTCAGGGGATACAGCTTCGCGGATCTCGTGGTACTGATCACCTCCTCGGTGCACACGTCCTTCTTAAGTTTGCAAGTTTTCCGCGGGGTCTGGTTTTGAGAGTGGCGATTACCTATGGGCACTGAGAGGACGATGAACATTTAAGTGTGGTGATAATAGAGCACGCGGTATAGTGGAAAATTGAGTGGCTATAATGAATTAGGCTCAAAGAGTGAGTGTGCTTTAAAATTACTGAGATTACATCAACTATTCAAAGTAATAGTAATTTATGACCTTAGGTACTAGGTTTGAATATTAAGGTATTTGTTAGGTAGCGAAACATTAAGTGTCATTAACAAATTAGGCTTAAAGTGTGAGTGTGCTTTAAAATTACTGAGATTTTGTCAATTATTCAAAAGAATTATAACTTTTCACCTTAGGTACAAGGTTTGAATGCTAATATATTGTAGATCTTTTAATGTTTTAAAAAAAACCAAGGTAGATTATTATAATCCCTCGCTTCTTAAAAATCAAAAGCTCCTTGACAGTTAACAATAATTACTTTATAATTTGCGAAAAGGTCTAAAAAAATGCAAAAAAAAAAAAAAATAGAAAAGCATATTTGTTTTTAAGTACCTTGTCTTGCTGGGAGCCATACTACTTGGTTATTCATCACTCCAAAGATCGCGGGTTCAGATAATTTGTTAACAAGTACGGATCTTGATTTTCCATCATAATCAGCTTGCTCCACTACCGATCGAATCCTGTTGAACCAGAACAATTTCCTTATGATGCGATCGATGGCAATTTCATCCCCGTGCGGATCCGCAATTAAAACTTTTTTTGACGTACCGTCCATATTAGCTCTGTGAATCTATAATGAAAAAATTCTTTAAAATCGTTGTTGGTTTAAAAAAAAAAAAAAAAAAAAAGGATTTTGCAATAAAAAATTTACAAGATACTTTAACTAGGATGTTAAACATACTATTAGGAATATCTGCCTTATTGTAGACACTTTCTTTATTTGAAAATCAAAATAAAATATTAGAAGAAAAAATGCTTATACGCAGTACCTTGCACATACATTAGGTGTCTGATTTCAATTTAAAACTATAACTCCAGTAGAAAAACAAATAAATGTAAAATTTTGATGAAAAACATTATTATACATATTTTAAATTAAAAATCAGATAATTTACACAATATTGCGCTAGGCCCCAAGAGACATTTTTTTTAAAAATTGTTTTGGATATTAGGTAATAAAGAAAATGTCGCATCGGTATGACAAATTCGTAACCATGAGTCCTACATCTCCCGAAATACGAACGTGTAATACAATAGAATGCATTAATTCGCAATCACCTCGTTTGTTCCATTGCGATCCACCGAGAAAAACAAGTAACCGGCACTCGAATCCAGGATCATTTTTTTGATCACGACTCCGCTTTCGTTCTCGAACAGGGTGTACCGATTCAGATCGGAATCGAACACGTCGACCTGTTGGCTGCCGTCGGTTAAGTACATTTTCCTCGTGATTTCGTCGAAGGCTATCGATCCCCTGTGGATTTTGCCGTAGAGCCGATCGTAATCGGCGTACTCGAAAATCATTCGCACTACGGTCCCGTTATCCATGGACTGCGAGTAGACCCGACCATTGTCCAGCCAGTAAAGTCGGCGCTCCGTCGGGTCGTAATCAAAGTCGTCCGCGTGATAAGTTTGCACGCTACTGGTATTTCCGTCGCTGTCGACGTTCACGCTCCACAATTTCCCGTCTTCCATCAATATCAGCATAAGCAGGTGGCTTGAATCATTCTTGGACGTTGCTGAAAATTTTGGAGCAACAACATTTTCAAATGACGTAGAGATGAAGCACTTTTTGTATCTTACGTCGACGATTAGATAATGAAAAGAAATCTTGATCCTAAAGGTTTTGGATCAAGATTTTTTCGTTTATGAATTGAATTTTTTAAATAACTTTGTTGATTACGTATGCTAAGTAAAGCAATTTAAATTTATTCATTTTTCGATTTTAACTGTAGGAAGATGATTTATTTAAAATTAATATTTGTTATCACCTCGTTGATATTTTTTTATATCTGAACTTTAAATCTCACATTTATTGCTCGTGCAACATCCTTATCATTTTAAGATGGTACGGTCATGATAAAAAATTAAAATTTCTTTTTCACTTGAAAAAATATTATATTTTAATAGAATTAAAATATTTTCATCAGCGCATATTATTGAAATGAACAATTTTAGCCGTATGTTTTCAATTGTAGACGTAAGTAGAAAAATGTATTTTTGGTCAGACGCAGTTGAAATTTTAATTTCAACGTTCAGCATTGATTCGTCAACCATTAAAATGAAAATAGTATTTTCTTTTATATCGGTTGTATAAACTTTAATACAGCCTTAAATTGATCAATTAGCCCCTGATATATTAATAGCCCCTTTTCAATATTTTTGTGAGTAAATAGAAAGAGATAAGGTGAGAGTTTTAAGTGGTATTTAAAGTACAGAGAATTTAATAATTTAATCCATTTATTCCAAAGAAAAATCATAGGTTTCGTTCAATGTTAAATGAAATGCTGAGAGCTAAAATGGGATAATGAAACTTCGCGAAAAACGGTAAGACCAGTTGTGATGTATTAATGGCGACAATTTAAGGCCTCTTCAGTGCATAAATTATAACTGCATGAAAATAACATGGTGTACAGTAAAAAACTGAGTGTTAAATGGGGAATTAGGCATCTTACACTCAAAGAAATTATATACTCAATTTACACTCAAATTATACTCGGCAATGTACATGAGCGAACTTCGTAAGACAACTGGGGTAGACAAAACTGAAAAGAAATATTTTGAGGTCACACCTACTAGACAATATGAACAAATCCGTGAAAAATTTGTTTCCAGTTTCCATGCCCCAGTTATTATAGGGGAAAGCGGGGCATAACGGGCCCCTGGGGCAATGTAAACCTTTGGGGTATAAGTGGGCCGCTGAATATGTTTCATTTTCTGTAAAAAATACTTCGTAACAAGTTTCATTTCAAATAAAGTCTTTTGAAATGTAATAATGTAATAATAATATTCTTTCAATTTTATTTTGAATGAAACTTGTTACAAAGTATTTTTTACAGCAAATGAAACATATTTAATTGGGTGGCCTACTATGCTTCAATTTCCCCTATGAAGTTCGTGGATCATACATTTAAAAGATGAATGTTTTCTTGGCACTCAATTTTTTACTGCGTACACTGAAAGAGTTTTCCTGTAAAAATTACAGCGATTTCCCCTTAAAAATTACGAAGCTTTTCTCGTAAAAACTAGGAATCTTTTCGTATCGCGCAATCTCTGCGTAAAATTTACAATGATTTTCCCGTAAAAATTACGGCGATTTTCCCTTAAAAATTACGAAGCTTTTCTCGTAAAAATTAGGAAGCTTTTCGTATCGCGCAAGCTCCGCGTAAAATTTACAATGATTTTCCCGTAAAAATTTCCAAGATGGCAAATTACGTTTTTTCCCCGCAATTTTTACGGGCAAATTCTTTCAGAGTACGAAAGAAAGGCTGGGACCTCATCGCGAAGAATCTCGCAGCCAGTAAAAAAGAACAGCGTACACTTAAGTACAAAGTATCAAAAGGCGAAAAGCTAAAGAAAGAATTGACGAACGTCGGGTGAAACTCACGCTCGTCGGCGCCGCCGAAGCTGAGTGCGCCCGCCAGCAGCAGTAGAAGCGTGAACTTGTTCATGCTGTGTGCGTGTGCGTGTGTCCTCTCGGTGCTGCCCAGCACGCGGCCACCCCTCGTGTTTCGCGCGATCCCACCTCAGCCCAACTGGCTCGTCCCTCCGGCCACGGCGGCGCTTTATAAACTGCGGGGCCCGCGCGCCGGGGCGGACTGCGGCGCGCCGATTTAACGAGGTGTTATTTACTTCGTTAGGCCAATTGCAGGGCCCCGGCCGGGACTTCTCCCCCCTGCTGCTGCGGCTCGCTTGTTTAGGACCTCTTAGAGAGAGAAAACAATTGGCCGGCGGGCACTTGCGAATTAAGAAGCAGCCACTCGAAGCATTGCGCTCGATCAGCGGTGAGAGGCGCGCGGATTAGGGCCGGAAAGCGACTGATGATGTGTTTATGGCGAGGCGGAATATATTGAACGGGAGCGAGGATGGAAAGCTGCAGCGCGCGCGGGAGGATTGCTGGATGGACGTGTACTTTTTCAATTTTATCGCGAAATAGAATAATAATATTTAAGAAAATATATTTTTATATTGAAAAAATATCAGGAGACTGTATAAAATTGAGATTTTTGCTGCTTATCGATTGCTGAAATTCCAAAAGGATGATCAGCGCCATTAAAAATCTTATCGGAGTCAAATTTATTCTGCCGACGAATACCTGCAAGCAACTATATATTAAAAAACTCAATGCACTATGAATAAACGGTATTTCGTTATAATATACTTTTCTTCAACTGCGCACGTGTATACAGCGTGATAATCTTAAATAAAAAAATAAAAATAAAAATTTATTTAATAAAAAATTATTTATTTATTACAAAATTATGTGTACTTTTTGAAACAAATAATGTTTCAAAGTATATTGAGACAAATTAGACAAAAAAACTCGCATTTGAATCTCACTTACGCATTGCACTATCCGTACAAGGTTTCGAATATATTTTTAGTCTTGTAGTACTTTAACTTGAGCAAAATTCATATAAGTTTCAACGTATTTTTTTTTTAATTTACAGCTTTTTAGATTCCTTATCGTGCAAGGAACGGATTTTGAATATAAATAATACAAAATAAGTTTTAAAATTTTATTCGCTTTATAAAATATCAAAAAGTGATAAATTCATTTATAAAATACCATGGGAAAAAAGTCTGTAGACTTTGTTTACAAATTGTTTTATCGTAGTTCCAATAAAAACATTATGCAGCTATTGCAGAAAAGGAAAAGATAATAAGCGAATATTTTAATTTAGGAATTAGATACAAGTGATAAAGCGATAGCTTTGAAGTATAATATAATGATGTTACAGTGTCATTTGTCGGTTACTTCCTGGTCGAATGCTGCACTGAATTCCTGCTAGTTTTAACTAGCTCTACTCTATCATGAGATCACTAGTCGATCGTTACAATCATTCATTATTGTCTATTACGTAAATTTAGATTTATTTCACTGTCTAATTTGAAAAATTTTAAATTTTAAATTAAGTAGAAACGTGATTTTTACAAAAGTTGTTAAATATTGTAGTCCGAAAAATCTCTGTTAAACTTAGATCTAAAAACATCTCTATGTAGAAACAGCCTAATTTACTTGATGCAGATAAGTGAAACATAATTCTCTTGAAAATAAAACAAATGGAAACTTTTACTTAAGTAATAAACATATAAATATACTTTGATAACAGAGAAGGAAAAGCACGAGGGAATAGTGCAGTGCAACTCCTGCGTTTAAAATATTGCTTTCGAGAATCGAGCAACCATAAAAATGAAACCGCTAAGTTGCGAATAACATCAACGCGGCACTGACCCAGAAAAATCTTCGATTTTAATTTGAAAACCTATTTTAAAAACGGAAGCAAGTGCACGCGCACTCGGGTATCGACCGGTCAATTAGTTACATCAGCTAAGGGCGGAATCATCATCCTTTGATTTTGTCTGGTGATAACGCGGGGTCGCTCCATTCTACTGTCACCGTTGGGAGATGTGGCACGGGGCAGCGAAAATGAAGCTTCCGATCATCGCAATTCTCGCCGCGGTGTCCTGCAGCGCTGCGGAGTCAAATAACATCCCATCGGAGCCAGTCAGCCTAGTCAAGACCATATATAATTTTTACAAGCCCTCGGGTATCATCCTCGTTCACGACGCTTATGACATAGGTAACTATTTAGCACTGCAAATGAAATATTGTATAGGATACAGTATTATCTAAAATTTGCTTAATTATTAAATAAAATAATTTTTCGAAAAATCGTCGGAAATACTAAATAACACACCGAGAGAAATGATCTAGTAAAAATTACTATGTTCCATATGAAAACGGGGACAGACTTGACCTGTGAGGATTTTTGGTATGGAACATAGCAATTATTAATAAAATTTAGTAAAAATTGCAAAATTTTTGTAATTTTTCACTGAAATTTTAGAAAAATTGCTATGTTGCATACCAAAAATCTTCTCAGGTCGAGTCTGTCCCCCTTTTCATATGGAACATAGTAATTTTTACTCGATCATTTCTCTCAGTGCAAAGAAAATGTTATTGCCAGAGAGCAAAATCAATTTTGTAAGGACTCAATTCGGGTATCGAAAATTATCATAGGTTTTTTTTTCAAATAGTGTACGTCGAAGCATAAATTATTCGAAAAAATCATTTTATTACGAATATAGAAAACAAATTTTATAAAGAACCCAGAAAGAGTTCAGAAAAGTAAATAATTTTCTTACAAATGTAATTACAATACCTTTTTAAATTACATTGACTATATAACAATAATACAGGATAGCAAAAATTACACATTTGTGTAAAAAACTCCACTTTTGTGGCCAAAACAGCACTTGAACAATTTAGGCAAAATTTGTACTTTTATAGCAAAAACGCCACTAATT
>JAXIUT010014210.1:0-10492 GCA_035586675.1 Eurytoma californica
ATATAATTTCCATTTATAATTATGTCAAGTTTGTGTACTCGTTAAATAAGGAAAATCTATTTTTCGAAAAGAAAGCAAAAGCAATTTTTTTCATTAATGTCAATAATATACGCACCATTATAAACCGTTATTTATTATTTAAATAACCAGCGAATCTTACATAACAATACTGACAGAATAATGAGCAAAGATTGAGTAAGTATGATCAACGGGTGATAAAGGAAAAGTGTGCGACAGTGCAAATAAAAATTGCACTAGCTATCTAACTTTTTTTAATTCTACAGCATGTTTACCGAAATTTCGAGTGAATCTAAATTTACAGATCCAATATTATGTAAACCTGATGGTTTAAAAAAAGCAAACACATTTAAAAATGAAATATTTTTTGGCAATCGTCTCTTCAAAAAGTTTTAAACAAACTATCCCTTACAGAAAGGTCCCACATGCGGTCCTACAGAATGTTATGCAGTACTACCACATAAGTACCACATAAAATCATGTAGGACCTATGTAAATTACGACATAAAATACCACATAAAGTACCACATCGGTTTATGTGGCACTTTATGTTGTAATTTATGTGGTACTTTTTGTGATCATTTATGTAATACATTATGTGATACTTTATGTAATACTTGATGAAATATTTTATGTTGTTATTTTTGGATCGCGAAATTATTACATAGGTCCTATGATTTTATGTGGTACTTATGTGGTAGTACCACAGAACATTCTGTAGGGCCGCATGTGGGACCGCATGTAGGACCTTTTTGTAAGGGTATATAAAAGGTCAATGACAAAATATCGTTAAACAAGTGAAAAAATGAAAAAATGAATGAATCGCGGGAATAAAAATAGATAAAAGTACCAACATTTTAATACTTAATGCTTCACAAATGAATTATCTTAATGTAGGATATGCATCTATTTTTTTACCATAATCCTTCTGTTTCTAAGACGTGTATCTCTTATACATCATTAATTTTGATGTGCCAATTTTTTACGCGCAGATTCAGAGAAACTTGGAGAAATCTTATGAATTCAAGAGCAATGAAACATGAACTCGCCAAATACCAGGACATTATCAAGTTACTAAACAAATACTACCCAGACGTTAAGTTTAACTTTGAGCAACTTTTTTACATGAACAACGTCCTCAATATCCAGGTAATTGAGATAATCTCAAAATAAATAAATAAAGCCGAAGGAAAGAAATGACACGATGTGTAAAATTTGTAACGAACGCAGCAAAAACTGAACGTCCCGATGCCGGAGTGGTACACACCCCAGAGGCACGCGAAAATAACGGGCGGCGCGAAATTTCACCTGGAGTCCCTCTCGTACACGCGGGACTTGATCAGGCTGAACGGCGGCGGACTCACGAGGCGCTTCGTCGAGAACATGAACGTGAACGGGCAGTCGGCGAATCCGCGCAGGATATACCTCTACAGCGGGCACGAGTTCACCGTGTACGCCTTGGCGAAGGCGCACGGCGTCACGCTCGCCAGGTCGCCCCTCTTTGGCTCGGCGATCATCCTCGAGAAATTCAGAGACGACGAGGGATATCTTTACGTTAAAGTGAGATATAGATATTTCTGCATTTATCATTTTAATACAATAATAGTATTTAGCGTGTTTTCGTATCTTAACTTTAATACCCGCAAAATAATTATTATAATTATAAAAGATATGACCGATCTTCGAGAAGTCACAATAAGCAAAATAAGGAGATGGAATATTAAAATTATGAATTCAACAGGTAGTGTTGAAACTGCTTTTATCAGCCTCATTATAGAGTTTGTTGACGCAAGTTTCATTGCAGATTTTAATAAGTCTGATTAAGACAGTTATAACTAACACTATCGACAGTCACTTAGTCGCAGACAATTATTTACCTAATAATTTAGTCAACATCTTACTCATTAGTGTATTTATTCAAGATATTAATTTCACTTAAAAATTAATTGTATTAACTTTAGAATTTAATTTTTCAAATAATATAATTAATAATATAATTAATAATATATATTAATAATATTTATATGCTTTTGTTGCAGATGTATTATTGGGCGGGAGGAGAAGATGAGTCTCTGACGTCTATAGTCTTGCCCGGTTGCGACGAATATTGCAGAATGGACGACTATTTGAACCTCGTTAAACCTTCATTGCCATCGGATGACGAAATGCTGTGCTTGTATAAAAATTTGAAACCCACCGATATCCAGAAAATTTTGACAACTGACGTGTTTTCAGTTCCAATTTAAGCCTTGCTTAACAGTGAAAGCTTGTGTGATTTACATTGTATGGAAAAAAGTGGAGCAGCCACATGAAATAATTCAAATTTAGAATATTTAAAATACGTTAGTAAGATTACGATCAAACGCTTACTGTTCCGTTACAAAGTAATTTAGTATTCCTAGTATAATCAAAATTATTTGTGTGCGTAGATAAATTTGAATTTAGAAACGAATTTCAAAAATGTGAATCTCATTAACTTCGTTGGTATTTATTTATAAGGAACAATTTTTTCATTTTCTCTAAGTCTTAATATCAAATTTATCAGAAATTCGAAATGATAATTTTTAAAATAAGTGTTGTTTTAAATGTATTAAATTTCGTATTTATAGTAACATACTTTCTCTCATAACTTATTTTACAGATGTTCATTTGCAAATTCGCATTCGTAAAGTATTTTTATAGTTTAAGTGACTTAATTTGCTTCATTACTTATCATACACTACGAGTATTGTATTTTGATTAACTAATTGAAATAAGTCGATATTGACACAAGGAGAAGCGTGCATGCCTCTTTGCAGTGTAGTTGAGTGAAATACGCATGTAAGTATCAAATAAGTTGCTTAAGTTGCTTACACTATTTTAAAGGCAATCAATACGTTGCCTTCACGTTTCATATTTAAAGGATACGCGGCAAACTGGAAATTCTCGCTCATTTTCTTTGATAAAAGATATTTTTCGCGACACTACATAGGTACTTTTCACAGAACGAGTATTCACCCTTATTTGAAGCTTAAAAATGAATGAAGACTCCACCGTTTTCCTTTTCAACATTTTGTAATGAATCAGCTTCATTAGCGATGGCAAAGGAAGCCTGCGCTACTGCACTTTCATTTCGACGGATTATTTCTGCAAATCGTAATGTGGTGCGCTGGCCGCTTTCATATATTTTTTCTCCGTTGATTTAAAATGCATATTTTTCCTCGCTTGTGAAAAATAACAATCTCCCCTTTCAGTTACGATCGCCATAAACCTCGAGCTATTATTTGTTCTTATAAAACTTAAGCAGTTTACAATTGACTATATACAACATTTTACACTTAAATGTTAAATTTTCAAGTCGATTTTCAAATTTTCGAAACTCCGTTAAAACGCGTAATAAGCCTTATATTTCAACAGAAAATCATTGAAAGAGTCAAAAGAAATCTGAAGAAAAAATGGATTTAAAAGTGTGTCGTACCAAACAAAATTATTTCATCCTTTCATTTGTGAAAAAGAAACGCAGAGCTTAGTCCGAATCTAATCGAAGTAATATAGATAAAAATAACAAGTTCCTGGGCCCTGCTCTCGATAAGACGATCTCTCATCTTGTCTTTGTCTAACTCATACATTTTGAATAATTTTGTTCTTGTGTTTCGTGGTAGGTTTATCGTTGGAGAGCATTCCCCCAAATAAGCCCGTAGAGCGTTTCGTCTCGCTTAAACGAAATCGCTTCGCCCAGCTGTTACAAAATAAACGTCCTACCGCACTGTGAATTTACGAGGGATATGCCATTTTCGAGGAATACTCCACGATTAACAGAGAGACGCGTACAGCTCTTCGCCCGCGCAGAAGAAGCCTCGCGCTTTCTTACACTCGCAACTGCCATTTCGATTGTCCAAGTAATTCGGATCGGTTCCGACGTAACGACTTGTAAAATCATTGGTCAATGGGCGATATACAGCGGAACGGAAGTTATCGAATTAAAATCCGTCGAGCATCCCCTCTTCTCTCGCCTGCACTCACTCGCGGATGCCTGAAGAGTACGCGTGGAGCGCGCGCGACCCTCGCGCCCACGCTTTCACTCCGGCCAAAGCGTAGGCGGCGCGCACAACGGCTGGCACTCCGCCGACCTCCCGGCAGAAGAGGAAGGGAACGGCGGCATGCTTAATTCCCCTTCTTTCCGCGAGCAAAGCATGACAGTGGCAAGTATAATGAACGAGTGCAGGTGGGGAGGAAGCGCACGCAGAACGCGGGCGAAATAAAAGCAAGAGTGGAAGTGGATGCAACATTGGTGGAACGTTACTTTGACTTTTTTTTTATTTTTATTTCAATGATCGATAATAGCGACTTTTATTACTAGGTTAGTGTGACCGACAATGTTCCATTGCGTGCTGGTTGCGAAGCGTTGATGTTGCTGAAATAAGTAATTTTGCTCAAAGTGACAGCTATATATAGTCAGTCGCTAAGTAGCTGAGATGACAGAGTCAAGTTTGTTTGCAGTAAAATGCTTAAAAAGTATAATTAGCCTGTCAATATCGTAACAATTGAATTGCTTATGGACAAAAACTTTTTACTGGTTTGTATCGGTCTATTTGTAAAGCTTTATTAATTTTGAGTAGACATTGTAAATGTATATCCAGATATTTCTTGTACTAATGGTTAAATCAACGAAAAAAAGTTAAATTTTAATGAAAAATGTGGTTCAATTTTTTGCTCATGTCCAAATCTATGGAAAATGTTTCTTTGTTTATTCTATTACAAACTGACAAGAGGGACATCGTACAAGATTGATGAAACAAAAAAAGCTTTGGATCAATCAAGTGTTTATTATCTTTATTTTTGTTCATTTGTTTAATCAAGCGTTTATTGTACACACGTGTATATATCATCCTGTACAATAGTCTGCGATTCGGTCAATGTTGTCGAAACATTGCACGTCTAATTACTTATCAAAATTACTTATCAAAATTCAATGCATCTCGTCGGATACCATTACTCGCACGTCGGTATAAATTTAATTACATAGGTAATTATTTTATATTTTTTATATGGTTGACGTTTTTTCTGCTTCGAGGTATGAATAAATTAAAAGCTGATATATCACTGTAACACATAACTGTATTGCAAAGTATTAATAACCATGTGAACTGAAATGCAATTTATAAAGGTTGAGGTAGTACACGCAGTTTTTGTATCATTTTTCAGATATTAATAGCATTAAAAGCATTGGTCGATATTAAATATTATATGGAAACCTTTCTGAATGGCAGAAAAAGATAATTCATAATTCTACTACCAAGAAAAGCACGGTTAAAATTACGGCCGAAAACACTAGTAGGTTTCATCGATTTTTCCGTGAGTTACTTTACGTTGTAAAAAATGTGAAATGTGATATTATTGTCCGTTGGAGAAATTAGAAACGAGTTTTTTCGGTAGGTACTAATGATTTAACGTTTAATATTGGTATGGAAGATTTAATGTAGTCATTATTAATTTTGCTTTTCCAAACTTCGATTTCGACTGAAATATTTTTATCAGAACATTTTTTTGCAAAATTTTCGAAAACTTAACAATACAAAAGTTTTGAATTTTGGAATTTGTACTTTTTATGAGTGTATATAATAGAATATGATCTTATACAATATGATGTTACAGATATCTTATTCAATTTTATGGTCATTATTTGCATTTGATTTTAAAATTAGAGGCTAACAAAAGAAACTTAACTGTGTTGGCACGTAGAAAAGTTACTGATAACATCTAAGTAGACTTTGAATATAAGAAAATTTCAAGTTTAAAAGGCTGTATTAATGCAGTAGATCTATAATTTCTTTAATTAATTTTAAATTTAAATATAGTTAGTTTTAATTAACTGAAAACAATATGGTCATTACGTAAACATTAATACTAATTCTCGACTTAATTTTTTAAATGAGTAATGCCTCATTTACAATTTTTTCTCGCTTATTCTTGACTATTTTTGTGCTACTTTTTATGCTATTTGTAAACAAATATTCTGGGAATCTTGTATCTAAATATCTTCTGTGGAAAGCCGTAAGAGCTAAAGGCGCTTTTTGCGATTTATTAAAATTCTAAGCTCGCGTCACTTCCGGTAAAAGCGCAACCGTCAATGCGTTAATTTTCGCGAATTGCCGGGATTCACGAAACGATGGGAGGGGATAATCGAATAGCCGTCTTCGGCTCGCCTATCGGTTTGATCGTCGATTTCAACTTCCCGGGGGGAATATCAACGAAGCACTGCTCCAAGGTGTCGCTTGAAAAGAGATGCGTCACGTCGGCACTCGCCGAACAACTGGATTTGATAGACGTAAGCTACCGGGAAATCTAGCCGATTCGATTGCGTACTGACTGCCTGCTAATTACTCGTTAACGCTCTGATGCCGTCTCGTTTTTCACCGCTCGCTGCGAAGTACGGTGTAACTCGGTTATGCGTAACGAGTTCTAACTTCACGAAGATGGGCAGACGGTGCCGATTTAGCTGTTAATTACGGAGAAATCATATAATTACTTTCGATCAGCACTTAATTCGTATGATTATTTATAATTTGCGCGAATTATAAACATCGTCATTTCAGTACAGTATGAAGTATATTAAATTATCATTAAATTATCGTTAAATAAAATGCAATTATTATATTGTCAAAATTATTCTTTTTATTGTGCATTGAAACAGTAAGAGATCTAAATTATTTACAGTTTGCAAGATTCTCTTTTAATTAAGCTTTAAAATAATGCGTGACTTAAGTCACAATAATCACTTAATCGAGACATTGAAAATATCAAGTGAAACCCGAAAAATCTCACAGTTAATATTACACAACCTCGTGAAAGTCATAAATCTTCTGCCTTAAAACGTTATTGATCAGATCTGGAAATTCGATGTTCAAGCCTGCATAAAGTTATGTGCAATGGATAATAAAATTTATCGATACCTATATATAAAGATTTATATTGATGTCACTTTGTGTACGCGTCGGTATTGTTTTAATGCCTCCTGCACCTCATAATGTGGAATAGAAGTATCACTCGATTCGAGTGAAAACTGAGTCACTCTCTCCGTTTTTCCTGAAAGAGTGATTTTTTGAATTTGTTCACTCTTCTACATTATGAGAGAATCTGTTAACTACAAAATAAAGGAAAGTTGCAATAAACGGTCAATTGAAAATTTTGCGTACAAGCAACATCGGCTCGACATTGATTACATACCGCTATCGCGGCAAACGCGAAAGGTTGTCACTCAGCCCTCGGGAAGCAGTCAATACCGCAGCACAGGCGCGCGAACGCGATTATGTGAACTGCGCGTGTGTACGTGTGCACGAGGCATTGAGTCGGCCGACGCAACCCAGCGGGGTATCAGTCGTCGAAGTGGGCAGGCTTGAGTCTTTCAAACGAGTTTTCGCGCATGCAGGGGTTAACGAACTCGGATACGGTCGGCAGCGACGGTTGCCCCTAAAGAAGATTCGCTCATGCAGACTGGATTAACGGGTGTCGAGACAGGGATTCAGCTTTCTTACTGGGAAAGTCGACGTGAATATTATATTTATTAAAAATCGTCCAATATAACAGTTTTTCGTTTTCGAGAAAATTTCTTATCCGAGAGAACTGCTTCGTCATGATTTTTTACCTCGGCTCGTTTAAAGAAACATGCAAGATAAACATAATTGTAATTTAATAAAAAACAAATAATAAAAAAATGTATCCTCTTATATAGTACACTTTACCAATACTTAAAATTAAATAGTCCGAACGTTATAAGTCGTGCTTTGACGATACATTTACGAAAGATTCTAATAATAAGCCGAGCGCAAAATTGATTTATGAGTTACAGTTAGAGATTATTTAGTCGCTTATAAATTTAGTCGCTTTTCAGCAAATCGATAAGTTTGTACTCGCTAACAGTTCACGAGAAATAAAATTTATATGTAATAAACCCCGGTGGGGCGTCGGTTCCTTCGGCGACATGCGCAATTCATGACGAAGTTGAGCACACATTTTCGACGAGAAAAATCACGCCGTGCCTATAGAGGACTAAAAAACTTCATTCAGAGACACAATGCGCTGCCGGGCTTTGCTTTCTACTTGTGCGAGAAAATCTATATTATTATTGACGTTGCTTGTTCGCTTATGTCGAACTATTGTACTGATTCCGTCGACCGTACGTAATTGCTTTTTTATATGGAATAAATTAAATTCACGTTATTTATGATAAAAATTGACATTTAATTTGTTTGGGCTCACCTGAAAAAAAAACGTGAAAATGGATATAAGTAACTGAAAAATAAGATTATTCAAAATATTAATAGTTATATTTTTTTCGTTAATACATTGTTATCTTTCATTATAATTACATTAAAAGTTATCTAGTGATTTCTTGGAGAACATTTTAGCACATTGATCGACAAGCATTGGAAAAAGGTTTATTGTACATGGAAATTACATAGTTAAATAAAATCGCAGACTTTTCAATACATTAATTTTAATACAACTTAATTCCTTTCTTATATAAATAACAATAGAATTTATTAAAGTAAAAATTCGAAGATACATATCGAACGTATAGTGTGCTTTTAAAACTTATAATCCTATGGTCTAATATAAATACTAAACTCGCCAGGCAAAAGGCAAGAGTAACAAAAAAATTGAAAGAATTGAATTCTGAAAATCTGTTCCGAAAAATTTTACCTAAGATCAGGAGCGATGATTATGAAAAAAATCAACCATAAAGGCGAGAAGAATCCACGGTGTCTGTATGCAGCAGGAATGACGAGCCCGTATCAATGGAGAGGAGGAATATCTCGCGTTCCGGATGCAATAAGCAGCTAAAAACATTAAAAAAATAAATTAATGAAAGCTTAATTAATAATAGCTTATCAATATAAATCCGGAATTGTCCGCTATTTAATTTATTCAAGTGATTTAGCCTCGCAATATTTTCTTGTTTATTGATAATTAAAATTGCTATTTGACCTAAATAATATTAAAATGAATTTGAAATTTACGTTAGTCGTAATATGTATATAGTACGCACGAAAATAAGTTTTCGGACTCTAGCTCGTGGTTACAAATTTTCATAAAAGTCGTTGAAAGTAATAACAGAAATAAGTGTAAATGGCCGTTTCCAAATAAAAAGGCGTTATCAGGGAATCAGGTTGAAAAAATATTATCTCGCATGATATTTTCGCCTGATATAAGTTTAGACCTTCTTCAATTGGACTCCTATGATAACGCTTGTTTTAGGATTCCCAAATATCGTCTTTCTATTCCGAGACGACGAAACATAAAAATTTTACAATATCTTTTCGTTTTCTAGAATGAAAATTTAAAATCTATTACAAAAGTATAAGCGCATAATGCACTTGTGCCAAGACAAATTAAATACTAACTCGAAATTCAACCGAGCAAGATGAGATGAAACTGAAAGGTCCGACGCCTAAAAAAAACTTGGAGTAAATTCGGATACGAAGAGGAAGGAGAGGGATAGAAAGAGGGAAAGAGAGAGGGAGAAAGAGGGGGGCAGGGTAGGTTGGTAATGCTGCAGTTTGATGCACCGGTTGCCCCCCAGTCCCCCACCATCGGGTTCGCTGTCTCTCGCGTGGGCGTAGGTCCGACCGTGCGCATTGTGCGCGCGGCGCGCCGCGGAGGGGCGCGGGAGGACGAGTGACCTATTTTTCGGGAGGAGGTGCAGCGAGGCGGGGATTGCGTGGGTGGCCGACGAACTTCGCCGTCCCCGGGGCCGGGAGGCGAGCTGGGCTTCTGTTTGCTCCCTGATGGCACTCCTCGCCGGGATAACATGACGAGAATTTTTTAGCCCGGCCTTTTGACGCCGACTCTACAAATATATGCAGTGCGCGGAAAGAAATTAGGAGTTAGATTATTTGTCCAGAATAACTGTTCGAATTGAGCTCCATTGACAAATCTGCTAATTAATTAATTTAATACAACTTTAATTAAGCGTCAAAATTGCAATATGATAGCTTAAAAGTTGTTTAAATTTAAAAATTACGAAATTTACTCAATTTGCGTTTGACTAGAGTATATAACGTAAGATGAATAGAAAATGCATAATTGAGGAGCATAAAATAATAGTGTTTAATTTATCGTCCGGATTTCCAGGGGAGTAGCGGTTACGAAGGTGCAACTTTTCTGCGGTGCATTTTGTATATACAGTTACATAATTCATTGATGAATTAATTTGTTAGTTACATTATAGGGGAGTGGATGTAATGATTTTATCTAAAGTCAATCTTTTTAGTATCTACTTATTTTTGCAAAATTTATTTTACGCTTTCAATTATAAGGTTTTAATTAAGAAAATTTACTGAAACTTTGAATATTATAAATGACTTTTATTGAAGAGATGATATTAATTTTCTGTTAATATTTCAACTGAGTTTCATTTTAAGCAGTCTTTATGCTCGCGTTTATTAAATTGCAAATCACTGGAAGACAATAATTTAATTATGTCCTTATTATA
>JAXIUT010014210.1:10592-21971 GCA_035586675.1 Eurytoma californica
TTTAAGCAGTCTTTATGCTCGCGTTTATTAAATTGCAAATCACTGGAAGACAATAATTTAATTATGTCCTTATTATACAATATAATTACATGGTATAAAGGCTTACTGTAGAGGCAAAATAACGTCAGTAGCTTTTAACTAGTAAAACTTGTATTACAAGTTTTATGTTCATAAACATTTTTTGAAAAAAATATTGGGTAGTTTATTAAATTTAAAATAATTGTGTTTATATATTGATTATAACATGCAAAAATAAAAAATCTATACGAGTTTTAATTAATATGTTATACTTTTGTAATAAACAAAATTAATTATAACATTAGAAATCGCTGTTCACAATGAACAGATTATTGCAAGTATTTTAACAATGTCATTTAAATTTAAATTGAATGTAAGGATTGATTTTAAGTTTATTAGTCAAACAGCAAATCTTTCTTTGTCACGTAGTGACCACAAATGTTGATGCTGGGAAGCTCTGAGCATGCCATTTCCAAGTGGCGGTTTGCAGGCATCCGTAATAATAATTGATATGAACATTTTAATTCATAAAAAATTCTCTTTTAATCAACCCTTACAGGTTTTTTTAAAGTTCTGTATCAGCCATTGTAAATCAATGAAACTTCTGAAGAAGCTTCGACATTTCGGTCAATTACACTGACGCGCAAAAAAGAAGTTGTCTGTGCCAGAGCCGCCTCTATGATATATATATTTACGAATTTGGCCTCTATAAATAGGAACTCGGTGTCCATTGAGTCCGGGCACTTCAAGATAACGCATGGTGAAATCAAGGTCGACAAATCGTCGCACGACCCGCGTCAGAGGTCAACGTCCCAACGCGGTAGGGTGTTTTGTTTGCGAGCCGACTTCGAGGCAGATCCCTTGGTTTCGCCGTGACGTAAGTACAGGTGCCGTAGCCGTTTACGCACGGAGCTTAAGTACCCGCTGACTATGGAGGGGCGAGGAGTCCACGCGGCGCCTACCTCGAATGGCACTTCTACTGCGCGCCTATATTTCCCGGTCGGAGGAAAAAATTGACTTGCTCTATATGTTTGTATGACTGTACGTGTGTGCTTGTACCCGGTTGTGATTGACTATTCACCCACCAAGGATTCCAACTCGGAATTGTTGCTCGGACTTGGCTCGGTAACTTTTGTTAAAGAAGAGACAGCTGATGAAGGGAATTTGATTTTGATTGTTACAGCTAACCGAGCCGACGAGGATACCTATAGTGGTGCAGTAGACAACAACCTTGAGGTGGACAAAGGAGCATAAAGTTAAAAGTAATTGATATATTGTTAAAACAAATGTCAGCAGTTTGGCTACTTATCTAAAACTTGCCACGTCCTCGCCCTCTGTCGTACTCGGATTTTACGTACGAATAAGTGAATATGTGCTTGCTCTATACGTTATATCATTCATTTATTCGATAAGTGGACGCCTTTTAATATTATATAAGGGAGTGTAAAGACAAATATTCAAACCCAAAATATCGTATTGCTTCCTCATAGAGGAAGCTTTGTGACGGTAAAAAAAAGTTTTTGAGAAAACAACATAGAAGTTTGTTTTCAGTCAATTGGAGTCGAAATACACCACCTTTAGAAAATGTCCGTATGTGTGTGTGCGCGCGCGCGTGTGTGTGTGTGTGTGTGTGTGTGTGTGTGTGTGTGTGTGTGTATGTGTGTGCATAAAGTTTTACAGGTCGTTATCAAATCTGTCCTAGAACGACTGTTGCATTGAGCGTACAGTCGAGGAAACGGATCGGAGCGGCGCGGCCGAGTGAAACAAGTCAGCGTCCGGGCGGACGACACCGGCTCGACGTTGAACCGCTGGAGAGTCGCGGGGGAAGCTGCGTACGCGCAGTCGCCTCCCGTTGATTGTGACAAACTACTGGCGAGAGAACACGGGTCAGATTTACCCGAAAAAAGGTATGTATTCTTAGACTTTCAGCTCCTACGGTGAACCGGCTGCGGGGAATAAGATTGCGCACCATGAGCTTTTTCGACGAAAGCAACTCCATATGCCGGTGCTGCTATAAACTTTCTATGAAGAACGGAAATAAAGGATTTTTCTGCCCACTTCCAACGTTCCAAGATGAAATTATTTTTTGCATAATTAATATATACATATATACATAATAATGTTACCTTTTGAGCACTTAACCCGGGCTTGCCTCTTTAATTTATTGAAATCTGATCGGCGATGTTCCGATCAAGCCGATAATCCCTTTTTCGCACACTCGACGCGGGGGCGTGGGTTTGTCCGAGTCTGACTGTTTTATCTGCATCGATCCGCTGGTACCGCGCGCGTCAACGTCCATGCTTATCAGAAAAAGAATCATTTTAGACAAATAATTAATATCAAACTTTAGAGCGGTGTAGGCTTAAAAATAATAGTTTGCACGATTTTTCGAACGCCGTAAGAAATGATCGAAAATAGAAACTGCGCACGCTTACGGCGTAATTCTTCACGTCCGGCCTATCGTAGAGCATTATAGTAATCGATGCAATCATTCACTAACACGCGCTACCTAAGCAATGCGTGAGCAATGCATGCATTATATACACGCTCGCGTATAAAGGCTCGGCGTATCGGCTATTGTTATCGGCGAAGAAGGTAATCGACAAATCATGGACAATCGGGGCATTCTTTCGCAGCACGCGCGGACAAGGTCGACTGGAATGTCATTTTTTTTCCTCCCGCATAAGATGAATTTCGTACCGCGTGACGATGCGCTTTCTTTTCGTATACAGTTGATTGCGGCCCAGTAGGTGAGAAAAGAAATGCCTTCTCGAATTCCTTGCTCATCCTACCGTACGTTGTTTATTCTTTCAGTACTGTCAATACTGCAGAAGAAGCTTCACCGTTATTATTTCTGAGGGTTTGCTTGCTGGACACTTTTGTATAATACGCGCGTGCCGTTGAGTAAATGAACTTTTCACGTGCGTTGATATAAAAATTAAAAAACAAATATGAAGCATTTCTCTAAATTTTATTTTTTCTTATTTCCCAAGGGCTTCACTTCTATGCACTTGTGATCTTAAAAAGAATAATGATTTTTTACACTGATTAATCTCCTATTGCAATATTCATGATTTACTTTTATTATTTATGTTATTCTACGACTTTCCGTTTCCGAGAAACAATTAACTTGAGAACAATGTTCGTCTCTGACCCCGCTGTGAATAGCTGGAAAAAGGTTTGCCAATAACGTTTGTAACAGTATCCTTTTCGGAACTGCAAAATACGGGATTGAAGCATAAGCAATGCACAGACACAGAAAGTTTTCGAACGGAAACATTTTTTGCTTTTCAGATTTTTACGAAAAAGCAATTATATAAGTGTTATATTATACGAGTGATTTATACTTTATTTAGGTAAGTACATTTTTATATTGACATTTTTGGTCAAGATTATCATTTTTTTCTTGTGCATTGGTTTATGCCTATCGTAAAATCTATGGGAGATATTTAAAGATTAAACATGATACAGGTATCTGTTATTTAGGTACTTTTTAATTGATTTAAAACAACAGGAGTTTTTTTCAAATTTTTTCAACATAATTTTCACTTTTCTTGTAAAAAATTAATCATTTTGATTGCAGTAACGTTTCTATCAATAGCATTTGCAATGATTTGCGCCACTCTTCCCTACATTCACATACTTTTAAATAAATGTCTTAATTTGTATTTAGTAATTCACGTTGCTTCGAACACAATGTAATAACGAAAAATCGAACGATATTGTTCGTGAAACGTGCGTTTACGTCAGGCGTATTTATCCCTTTGGAGCGTATTTTGTGGTAAAACAAGTTTATAATAGAAAATGGCTCAGTCTCCTTCTGAGAACTTAAAAGTATCACTGACATGTTTGAATTTTGAATGCATATGTTTCTTTACGCGCGTATCAGTAGAAAAGTATTGGATTATGTCAGACACAATATTGCCCGGTGCATATTTAAAAGTTTGAACAGAATATACTGCCTATGCATTTTAAAAAGCAAGCGCATTACTTTTACGAAAAGTTAGATGTATTTACACAGTATAATGTAATATATTTCATCCAGCTATATTTTGTCGTAAAAATTGGAAATGTGAAAAAAAAATGAATAAAATTGTGAATCCGTCACTTTGAATGCCACTTTTCATTTTAATTTAATTTCGAATGTTGAAAATATTGATTTTAAATAAAGTCCCGCTGTTAATTGAGCTGGTGTGCACACGGAGAAGAAAAGCTCTATTAAAAATTACAATAGACTGTTGTAATCTTCTCACAGACTAACATTGTAGGAAAAATTACAATAGTTTCTTGTAAAATTTAATATAATTTCTTTCAAAATTTACTGGAAATCTAACGAATTTTATTATAGTTTTAGTAAATTTTACAAGAAACTATTGCAATTTGTTCTAAAATGTCAATCTGTGATAACATCACAACTACTGTAATTTTTAGTAGTGCTTTTTTCTCTGTGTATGATATGCCCCCTCGTATTAATATATATATATATTTCGAACAATCTAACTCGTGGCAGTTTGTTCATTATTACTTACCGGAGAAACTGTCCTTAAGTTTCAATGCTAGGGGGACGCGGTGTCGCACGCAGATTTCTACGAAGGTCAAGAATAAACATTAACCGAATATCCAGATTCATTTAATTCATGAATTTTGTAAGTTCCAAGCAATCGCTTGAAAAATGTTGCCTAATAACTATTATCTATCGTAAAGCATTCTGTGTTTAGCCCTTGTGAGGAAACGCTTTTTTCACTGCATTTTTTAAGCCTATAATGAATTTATGATAATTAGCTTTTTATTTTTAATATACACAAAAAGAAAGGAAGTACGATTTAAATGTGTTAATTTTCTACGACCTAAATTTTAGTTTCATATTACAAAAATTAAAAGTTGCCATAGAAATTTTTAGATGAAGGAAGCTATAAACTTTTGTTATTAAAATATATTTAAATAAAATCGAGTTTTTATTATTTTCCAATCGTATTTCAGCCTTTGGAATGGATTGAAATCCATTTTTTCCCATAAACTAAAAAACAATAAATAGTTATGCCATCCGCATAGTTTCGCAATCACCAATGTTTACTTGGATAGGGAGAAAATACTATCATATTCAGGCTGAGCTGTATACAAATTTATAAAGAAATAGGCATAAATACGTACACAAAGTTGCAAAAAAAATTGTTGAGAAGAATTTTATGTTTCATCATATTTAAGGGCGAGATTAATAGATCACCTTCGTACTTACTTTAACTTTATTTAATCTAAAGTAAGCAATTTTTTGTTATTTTGTTACCATTTATAAGCAGGTACTACACTTTTCCACGAAGAATTTTCAGTGCATAATTGCGTCACCGCCGCTTTAATTTCCTTCCGAAACGACGATGAGTAGCACGCCTTCAATGTTATCAATGATTTCATTATCGGCGTCACCCACCCGTTTCTTTCCTATATGAGCGTCGGCCGCTTCCACCCGCACTTCTTCCTCATACGTCGCTCCTTACAGCGGCGTCGAATCCCGCGCACTCACCCCTCCGTCCGCGAAGGTTCCAGCGGGCGAAGCGACCGCTACATAGGAGGGGGGGGAGGCGTCGACAGGAGAGGGGGATGCCTCGCGCCCACGCCGCACTTTCGGCGGAGGGGCGGCGAAGACGGGTGGCGGTGGGGGTGGCATCGAGCGCCTAGTCGTGCGAGGCTCTCGCAGCCTCGCGCCATTACCGCCTGGAACGTCCGAGCAGGAGGACGCACCTCCACCAAGCTCATCTCCAACTTCCGGACGAGACTGATCCAAGACGATCACTGGCCACCCCCCGGTCAACATCCAAGCGATCCAAGGTAAGCGGTAAAGACTCTTTGCTAATTTTTTTTTTTTCGATCTTTCCGTCTTTTACGCTAAAAGGTAATTATTCCGACGCAAGGAAATTTTATTGCTTCTTCTTTTCTTTTCTTTTCGTGTTCAATTGCCGCTCGTATATTCCGGTACAACTGCGGTACTTCAGCTTTCGTGATAGTTACGGTTCATTTCGTTGGGGAGGGCTTACTCGTGTACATTTTTTATTAGAAGCCAGTTTACGTTATTAAAGCGGTGGATAATATATTTCTGCTTTTCTTCTGACATGATATACGCAAGCAAAAATTCGCCTACAAAAAGGGAAAGTCAGGTGCTCTACGAGAAGAAACAAAAGTATTTTTACTTAAAAGTCCGATAAAATTTTCGCGTATAAATTACAGGGATTCACCGTAAATGTGATTTATGACAGCACCACGCGGTACCACTGATAGGCGCTAAGCAAATTTGACCGAACTAATTCGCGACCTTTATTGACGTTTTGTAATTTTTATACGGAATTTTCAGGCGTAATATTGTTAAAAATTCTGTTTCGTATTTAGAGGGTTCACAAACTGGCCTTTATAAACTATAAAGTAAGATTAAGTGATTATCTCAATTTTTTCCAAAAGGCTGCATGACTGCCTAAGTGAACATTTATCTATTTAAAAATGTTATCTCAAAATATAGAAGAGTAAAAAACACTCTATTCGAATGAAAACTCAGCCAACCGAACTTCGAGTGGCTCAGATTTTTCTGAAAAAGAGAGATTATATTTCATTTGAATAGTGATTTTTAGAATTTTTCACTCTTCTACATTAAGAGAGTAATTAACAGAGACAATAGGATTAGTTGGATGTTTATAGGCATAGACTGGATTCCACGCGGATCCATAATAAAATCCGAATAGAATCCAGTCCATTCATCTGGATATTTTTAACCGCATAAGCTTTCGCTCAAACGAAGCGCCATTAGTGTCCACCGTTGCATGCGCTTTTCGCTGACATTTCGCGTTCGAACAAAAAAGAAGAGCGAAAGTGAGCGTGCATCTACGCCCCGGCGGTGCAACAAGTTGCTGCACTACGCCGGATTCCAGTGACTATCTGACGCGTGGTCTGTTGACGTCAGCGCCGATAGCCCGTTGACGTCAGGCGGACAGTCTCCCCGCCTCCCTCTGAATCCGGCGCTCTATTATACTCGCCGGCGACCTTCCCTTCCAGCGTCCATTAACCGTTAGCTCGCTGCAACGGCCCGCTTTTAATTTTCATCCCGACCACGACTACGGGGAGTTATTTCACTGCTGTGTATGGATTATTGATTTTGACGGAGGTAATTTTCGGAGAAGTAGATTTAAATTGGCCAAGCGGAGCGGAGTTTCGATTGCGTGTTTATCGAGGTAGGACGGCGGGCTTCGCGATGGAAGTTGTTCGAGAGTTGAGCTCGACCTCGTGAAAATTGTGTTCAACTTTAGGGCTGCCGATGTAATGAAAACAATTTCTGACCTTTGTACCTTCCACGTCGGGTATATACGTAATTTTATTTTTCTTGTATTTTTTTTTACTCATTGATTTCCGTCGGCAATATTTTTCTATTTATCAAATGAATTATAACCATCTTATCCAGGTAAAATTTTTTGTTAAAAGTCTATTTTGTAGATTTAAAATACACTTTTAACGTCTATTTAAATAGATTTTTAATAAAGTCTAAAAGTCTAGTCCATCGTCTATCACATGCACCGGAAAGTTGCAATTCAACACAGTTTTTATTTTTCAAGCATTTGTTGAAATTTAGTTTTTACGCGAAAATATATATATGTAAACGTTATTGGAGGAACTTTTTTCCCCGATTTTACCGTAAACGAAAAAAAATGCTGTTATCTTTAACAGAGTAGAGATCGCAAAAATACTTAGCCTGAGAGGTCGAGTAGTTCGTTAAAATTGTATCCTGGAAAATGAAGCAATTACACCTGCAAATCCCGTGAATTTAATCATTCGAGCAGACTTCGTTAGCTAAAATCTTCCATTCGAAAATTGTGTCAACGACGGATGAGTCGCTTTTAAAATACATATTATCGCTTCTCGTCAAAGGCAACGAATGGACAGTGCGCAATCTATCGAGCAGTATTAATTAACCGCGCGCAGTAACGATGCGTTTTGTTATATCCACAATAACGATACGGTCGATCTATGTACAGTTCAATCGTATCAACTTTAGTATACTCATTAACAAACTGAAAGCTATATAGGTACGGAATTAAGAAATATGAATTAATCCTCCCTGCGATGTATGTTTTTTGAACTACTTAAAATATAATAAAACTAAAAATTAGACGTGCAACTGGGCAACAATTTTGTTAAATATTTTATTTCAATTTTGTCCCGTTAAAACAATTTACCTTATCATATTAAAATATCATGAAACGAAATTAAACATCGCTCGCGAGCGCTTACAAAATATTTCTCTGTATAAAATAACGAAAGAAGGAAGCGCAAGCTTGATTAATTCGATTTGCGAGCGACAAAGAAAGAAAGAAAGCTCCCAACGCCAAAAAAATAGCGCACGAAATGTCGCGCCGATGCGCGCCGACAAAAGCGAGCCGCCGATAACGTGCTTACGGGAGGTCGAGGTTGCGTCGCCGACGACCTGGAATCGC
Organism: Eurytoma californica; assembly: GCA_035586675.1. Taxonomy (NCBI): domain Eukaryota; kingdom Metazoa; phylum Arthropoda; class Insecta; order Hymenoptera; family Eurytomidae; genus Eurytoma; species Eurytoma californica. The sequence continues at coordinate 19,079 of JAXIUT010014210.1, forward strand.
AAAGCATCGGCGGGCGCGTGCTCGCCGACTCAATTAGGAGTTGCGCGCGCTCGTGCAGCCACTAATGGAACCCGGCATTTTCCGCGCCGGTCCCGCTGTAACTCGGTTACCCGGGGGGTAATATCGCGGCCGCGTCCCCAGGCTGACTGCGTTACCGGGCATCTGCTCAATTCGGCCCCGGTGCGCGCTCGCCTATCGATCGTCGCCGGCGCCGGGGACGCGCTGCGTAATTTTTATACTCTGTAACGTCGCCGAGGCGAAAGTGAAAACTGTTTACTGCGAGATTGGATGGAGTGGCTTTTCATTAGATTTTTTTTTAATTTACGTCGGCAATGCACTCTGCTGGAGATTGACTTGTTAAGGTCTTTTAACTCGAGCCGCTTTTTTTAATCACACCTTTCGGGAGATTAAAAATGTTCGTCTGACTTATTTACTCGGTTTAAATTATAGCGTTTTAAATTGCACCGTTCGTGTAAATTACGCTTGTTTAAGACAGATTCTCTATCAACAGTATGCTCTTACTATCAAGATGAACTACAAATGGCTACAAATCTGTAATTAAGCGTTTTGAAAAATTTCCATGCTATTTTTCTTGTAAATTTATATTTATTTATCACTTAGATTAACTTCATAAAATTTATTTTTAAGATGAAACATAAAAAGTACAGTATCATACCGTCGCCCCTAAAGAAAAAGCGGACGTTTCAACTTACCGGTGAACGCCAGCTCATTTCAGGCACCCCGCGAAGACAAACACATTTCACAAGATTGCAATAAAAAAAGCAGGTTTTATGGATTCCTTTGAAGAAAGACATACACCACGAGATTCGTGCGAAAAATACTTTTTTTCTCGAGCTTATTACGAAACATGTTTTTTATTACGGTAATCGCGGAAGAGTTTTTCTTCGCGGTCTAGCTTTCGCATGTGCCTTTTTTGTAGAAAAAATCCTAAAAGTTCTATGCTCCCTGAGAAATCTCGCGAAAAGAACTTTTTTTCGCCGTGCGAGTTATGCTAGTTTTTTTTGTATAACGCGGAAATGTACTTGTGTTCCTTAGGAAAAAATGTAACGTTCTTTTTTCGTCAGGTGCGACTGTGTAAATATTTGTTTGGAAAAAAGACTCTCGCATGTTGTTCTAATTTAATATGTAAATATAGACTAATTTAATATGTAAAATAATCCAAGCACCCGAGGCGTATAAACAGCATGAATTTCCATCTTTTTCATTCTTCATGAGCCCCCGTCGGTCTCTTCCGCGGAATCAGTAGATAAGGTCAGCGTTTGGTCGGCCGGCCGCGTAACGACGCCATCTCACCACAACCGCGTCATCCTTTCTCCCTGCCGAAATTGCACGCGACGATTCGCACGACCTCCTAGCAGTGGAACGCATCGCGGCTCCCCAAAGACCGATAAGATTTCGGCGCGCTCCCCGATAATTCAGACCGACCGATCGATGGGAGCCACGCGCGCGCGCGGCGGGCGAACATCGGCCAAGGTTGGCCTTGCGACGAACGTGAACTTTTTCTCGTTGCAGATGGCATCCGCAGGATGGCTGTGGCTTCTTCTGGCGTTGGGCGCGGTCGCCGCCACGGTCCACGCGCTCCCCACCGGCAGCAGCGACGCCGCCAAGAAGGCCGAGGAGTCAGCCCGACCAAAAGGTAAGAGTCCAATGCCGCGCGAGATCGTAGCACCGAGGTGGGCATTCCGAGTCGCACGAGGGTCCCCCATTTAGTTTAGCCCTTGCTGCGCGACTGATGATGGAAGATCTGCGGAGGATCATTTTTAACGAGCTGTACCATTACCTTTATTTTCTTTCTCGTTTAAATTTACTAGGAGAGCAGCGCGGGCACTTCAAGGTTCTCGAATTATGAAAGGGCTTCGTTGGTGTCGTATCACGGCTCTGAAACGAGATAAAAAATGAAGACTTTGATAATGCTGTATAATATGCAAGGAAAGTAATAATTTCGCAGAATTTTTTGCGGGAACAAATATTGATTCAGTATAAATATATCAGCAGTTTAAAAAAAGAATTTTAAATACGTGTATTAAAATTTATATATATTGCGGGGAAAAAAAATTCTTTTACATTTTTATAATAATATGGATTTTTTATCTCTTTCACTTTCGTTTGTTTTAAATTTCAAAATTCATAAAGTTTAGTAAACTTTTTCTTTAAAACACGAAAAGATTTACATAATATGCGTGAATCTAAAAATTGCATAAAGCTTAATGAGGATTGCCCACCTCAGCGCGAATGTCACATTGCTGTATCCTCTGCATGACTTTACCAACTCTTCCATACTTCACTCTATTTTATAGTCAAGCGATCACAAGAAGAACTCATGTTCGGCAATCAGCAAAATCGCCGTGCGCCTACCGATAGCAATGCCGCTAGCAATTTTGTGCCGCCGGCGGAAAAAAGTAAGATTTTCATTTTCATCGAAAACTTCGCTATGTTGTCGAGTGGTAGTGACGTTAATCTAACTTTGTGTTGTAAATATAAATTTCGTAATAATGTAGTACTCGTTTATGTCTAATTAGCGGTAGAGGTTGTTGGTAAAAGTATTTATATCACTATAAAACGGATTTTCTAAAGCTGACGCACAATAAGCTTAAAAATAATTTATAGCTTAAATAAACTAACTAAAGATTAAATACTATGACCGCAGCATAGTATGATTAAATCAATGATAATGCATAAATTTTCTTATCAGTGACGTGCAATTTGTTAATTTATCAGCTTAATTTTTCTGCTTGAGCTTTCTTTTTGTAAATTTTGCACGGTTTTTTATCTTAGTTAAATAGACACAGTAAGTACCCAATAAGCAACAAGTATTTTATATGATATCATAAAGAATTCTTTTTTAATTCTTATTTCTGGAGTAATCCTATAG
>JAXIUT010014220.1:0-21969 GCA_035586675.1 Eurytoma californica
ACCCTCGGCTTCGCCTCGGGTGGCAACTCCACGCACAGCAGAAAGATCTACTTTCTGCCCTCGTAGCTAAATATACTTTTTCGTTTTTGTTCGAAATAATATTAAAACAGTATCAAATAGTTTGTATTTTATTTATTAATTATTATAATATTGAAATAGACATTAATTAAAAATGTACTTATTAAATTTGAATTGAAATTTATACGAACAAAAATATACGAGAATCGATCTGAAATTACGTACGATACGATTGTACAGTAATAAAAATCGAGACAGCTGAAATCAAAGTGAAATTAACGTTGGTATACATTTAATGAATTCATTAGATTTATTTAGTAGGATTCGAACACCAAGATTTTTTATATTGCAAATTCATACCACTCATACCTAGGTACCGTATTGTACCCATGATGTATGTACAGATTTGGTTTTAAAAAATTATCAAATTTAAATTAAAAAAAAAAATCGGCTGTAACCAAGAGGTGTGTATTTGCCATCTCTTGAAATAAATTCCTATATAACCGAATAATTTTCATATTTAAAAAAAGAAATTTAAATAGACTTTTATATAAAAATCGCATTTTAAAACCATGTCTTCGTTTTAATTAATTAAAAGCGCTAAAATAAAGAGCCGAATAGATATAATTTTACGGAAATTAAAAAGTATATTGAAAAAGATATTTCTCAAGTGTGCCATCGTCAAAGAATTTAACTGCTTAAGGATCTTCGCTGGATGCACCTCGAAAAATTCCGCCAATAAAAAGAATTAGCGCGCAGATTAAGTTCGCGCGAAAAGTGTTTTTCCTCCGCGCGCGCTTCCTCGAAAGATATCTCCCGTCCAATTCCTTTTCTCAGCCCGTCGAACTTCGTTAAAGGAGACAAACATCGTTACCCTCTTCACTTTAATTAATTTCGCATTCCACTTAACGGGTGAAAAAAGCCGCGCCAAGAAAAAAAGCCAGGAGAGAACAGCTGACTGGAAAGAGCGCAATAATAACCCGCAAATGGGTGGGTAACGATTTTTCCACCTCCGACCAGCAGCCGGTGAATTTCATCCCCCTCCCTCCCGAGTGGTACGCACGGCGTAATTAACAATTTTTTCTTCCACCCGGGAAAATTCCGGGCGAGCGCAAAACAAATTCAATTGAAGTCTAAATTCAGTGCGCGCTTTGCCGAAGAGAGAGAGAGAGAGAGAGAGAGAGAGAGAGAGAGAGAGAGAGAGAGAGAGAGAGAGAGAGAGAGAGAGAGAGAGAAAGAGAGAAATAAACTCGGCAAAAAAGAAGCCGGAGCGTTTTAATGAAAAAAAGAAGAAAAAAATGGAACGGGAAAGGTGAGGAGCGTGGCTTTTTTTTCAAAGCGTTTCCCCGCTGAATGAGGAAATACGTTTAAAAGAGAGCGGCGTGTGCAACAAATCTTAATTATGAAAAAGCCTCGGTGCCTTGGGTTGTGCTGAGCATTGAAAAAAGCCGATTCTCGTTTTATTTTTTTTCTGCCTTTTTTTCCGCTGGCGAGTTAATGGATCCCGGTATATGTCCGGGAAACATTCTGCGTGAGTATACATAATTCGCGGGCGATAATGCGGTTTTGTATTATTTAAGGGGGAAGCGAGCGTGATTATATCTTTATTGTAGTGATGAAACTATTGTAAGAGAAGATTTATAATTCTTAAATGAAGTTTTAATGAAGAAGAATTAATGGTGGTTTGAAAGTTATTTTTCATGTATAATTTTAATATTTTAATTAAAACTAAAAAATTTATTATGTTTTTAAATTTATTTTTTGTTTTTTATATGTAACTTTTTTTAAATTTATTTAATGGAATGCAAAAAAAAAAATAAATTTTTGAATTTCACGATATACGTATTGTAAAAAAGTTAAAATCAGCTAAATCATTCGGAAGTCATAAAAACACATTGCCTGGAAAAGTTTAGCCTTCAACGATGAAATTCATCTTTTCAAGAAAAGGAGGCGGAAGCGATAGAATATCAATATAATCAGAAAATAAATGAAAAAAGATTGAGAGATGATTTTCGAAAATATTATTGGCGAGATTTGAAAATAAATTTTAAAGCGATATACTTAAAAGCAGAAGGTTTAATAGAGTAGAATTCATATTTCAATCCCATAGTCTATAGTCAAACAACCGATGTGAAAAATTCATTCGCTTTTTCATTTTCGCGATCAATGAGAAAGCAGATGAAAAGTTATTTCGATCCCGGAGATAAATAGAGTTGTGAAACAGCTTCATGAATAAAGAAAATCCTTTCTTTATGAAAATGGCCAACTTCCGATTGCACTTATCTAAAAATGTATGCATCGAAAGAGACTCTGCGAGGGTGTATACTTTTTCATTTTATATTTCTGCTCTACCTTACATCCGAGATAAAAATGAAAAATATTACTTAAAACATTTAAAGGTTTTTTAAGTGGCGGAAGATACAATAAATTTTATAATAAATGATAAAAAATAAAATTTATTTTCATAAGTCTATAGTAAAATAATAAAGTGTAAAATGAAATATCCCAAGAGTCGTAAATATTGTATACGACATCTAAACTTCATCCCCTGTAGATTGATATATAAATATGACTGGAATCGGTGCAATGCAGTATAGCAAAAAAACCGGTACTATCAAGCAGTCATGAGGATATGATCTGCACTTCAATTTTAACCAGTAAATTTCTTTAAAAAATAAATCAAAGTCGACAGATTAATAAAAAAAGGAAATATAAATTTTCCATCGTAGTATTAAAAAAAAAAATTCATAACACAGTGAATACAATTTTTAAAAGAACTAGTTTATTTGAGCACGCCTAGCAGTTCGCACAAGCATTAACCTCATTATTTGTTTATTAATTTGTTGATCGTTATTCATCTATCTTATGTAATTTCGATAAAGAAAAATCGATTATTAATAAACATAATAGATTATTTCAATGAATACACCCAAATGTCTTGAATCTGCTTCAGGAAGGACCTTCCAGACTAAAGTTGCTCTATTCAGAAAGAGCCATAAATCAGTGATCTTAAATTTTCGCTTTGACTTTCAGTTTCAAGGTCATTTGATGGTCATCTTGTGTTTTTTAACATAGGAAACCCTAATTTTAACAACATAAATTCTAAAAGAATGAGAAATTTTATGCATCCGTAGTGGCCGTAGTATTTTATGTATTCGCACTGTACATAGATCAGGACCTTGTAAAATTTGTCATTTTTGATGAAGATATTGATCCTTGTGGGTCATTTAGTCAGGTAAGATGAATATACCACATATTTGAGCATAAAGTTTCTTGCTCATTCATTTATAAATGAAAAATAGAAGATGTCCTTTAAATGACCTCGATAGTGAAGGTCACGGTCAGTTTTAAAGTCACTAATCTATGGCCCCCCTAAACACAACAACTTTTGTCTGTAACATTTTTGTCCTAGAGTCGTAGTTGTCAAAATATTCTGGTGCATTGATAAAAATGCCGCTGAGTGCAATTGTTGATTTAATAACAAACGAGATGTACGCGTAAAAAAACCAAATTGTTTGCGAGGAATCGCAAAAATCAGTGCATTTTCACAAAAAAAATGGTACGCACGAAAAACTAGTGAGTTTTATGACGTCGTTAATGCAGTTTGAGTCTAACAAAGTCCACTTTACACCCTTGTTACACAATATACTATTCCAGTTAGCCTAAAACTTCGCCCTAATTATTAATTACAAAATTAATTGCATAACTCGATCGAATATAGCGCATTTCTCAAAATTTATAAAAAAGGGTAAAAAAATTACCAACTCCTCTTCAAATCTAAATTTCCTTTCGTAACCGTCAGCTTGCCCAGTCGCAAACTAAGCCACAATCGACCGCGGCGCACGCAATAAAAGCCGACCGCCCCAAAGGAAAGCCGAGCGCGGCTCCAACGAGATAATCGCATGGACGCGCCAGCTCACCTGTCCGGGTCAAAGGTCATTCCAACCCGACGCCGCATAAATTCCCGGAGAAGAAAAAAAAAGAAAAAAGAACGAGAGACGGAGGGTCCCGAGGGAGACGCCCGGCGAAAGTAGCCGTGTCGGCTCGTCGCGCGTACGCCGTAACGAGCTACCCGAGCGCGGCGTCTGCATTATGAACACGTGCCGGGAATACGCGCGAGGGTGGAGCCTATGGCCACCGCAAGAAGGGGGGGGGGATACATTTTTTACGCGGTAATTTCGGGTTCGCCGGGGATTGGACAGCCCCACGGCTATTGCGTTGCTTTTTATTGATACCGATTCGAGTTAATGCCGAGGTCGCTCGGTATTGATGGCGATGCCCGATTACAGGGGGCGATGTGTCTCGCGAGCCCTGCTGCCGGCGCGCACCGTGTGTTTACACGGGGACCGCCTTTATACTTTGAGCGGGCGATGTCTCACGGTCGAGTCGTGATTGCTTGTGAATATTGCAAGTCACGCTGCTTATAAATATTCGAGTGCATATTATTTGAATGACGGTGGGATTAGAGAAATTTTCGATCGGGAGTTAACGGGAGTATTCAGCAATTATTTGGATTAGTAACTTGAGGCAGGGGGAAACGTTTTCCTTACGTATTGTAAGTGAAATCTAATGCTGGCTAATAAAATATTATTTTTAGGAAGAATGGATTTCTCAGCCTATTATTCATGCAAGCTTTCGACCGATAAAAGTTTTGTATTTTATATTTTTTTCATATAAATTTTATATTTAAATTTGCACTGTGCTTTCTTACAAATTCCAAATTGATTTTCTGATTGCTGATCATCTTCTGAAAAATATTATTTTTTAATAAGAATTTATTTAGCCTCATTCGATAATTGGTAATACTTTCGACCAACAAAAGTTTTATATTTTATATTTTGTTTTTTTTATTTTATTTTATATTAAAATTTGCACTGCGCGTTTTTACGGTTATTCGTTAGTTTGAGATGCATTTCTATTTATAATATTATATATTGTTTGTACAGTGACTCTACAACACTAATTTCAATCTAATAATATAATATTAACTTTAATACAATTTCCGGCTAATAAATATTACAATTTATATGGAGAATTTTTTAAAATCCTTTCTGTAGAAAATTATAATCAACGAAAGTTCGACCGTCTGACCATACCCGACTGTAACTACTTTTAGAAAACTACCGTAAGTCAGACCCAGAAAGCTGCTGTTGAGAATATTTATTTGGATCTCCTTTACTCAAACTATATTAGACCTACCCTCAAATCGACTTTAAATGGATTACTGTATGAAACAAAATCTTAATATCGAAAAACATTATTTTCTTTTATAAGTGGGCAAAGCATATCCCGTACGGACAGTCTTCCTTTGAGTCAAATAGATTTCTGTTGCCACTTCCATCATATATATCAGAATATTATACAATTAAAAAGGCATTTTTTAAAAATATTTTGAAGAAGTTAATTTTTGAAAATTAACTGATGTGAAATTGCGTAAGCTAAATGATAACACAAGTTTTATACAATCATATGACCATTTTGTAATCGTAATAGTCAGGTTTAACAATTTAATCTACGTCACTAAAAGCTGTGTAAACAACATAAATGAAATAAAATTTTGCTTGTTCATAAAAAAGGAACCACAGGATTTTATTTAATAATTGAATATAAATGCAAAATGATGAATTAATATAAACAAATGTTCTATCCACTTAGCAATCTGCAACTAAAGAAAACAAATTTCCGCAAATAATAGAGAAGAAAAATCTCTCATTATTACCGTGTCATCACGAAATCTCGAGAGACTTCGCAACACGATGCCCCCTATAAAAATCAAAATCTGTCTCCATAAAAAGGAATGAAACACCCTCGGCGAGTCATCGCAACGGCTAAAAACAATCGTCACGACAGCCACGCGCGAAGGTTACACCCACGAAGGCGCCTTGCCTTGTCGGAAGTATAAAGAGATAAAGAAAGAGAGATAGGCATAAAAGGAGCGAGGGAGAGAGAGAGACTGTCCGTCGATAAAATCCCGTCATCGGACGAATCCTCCCACTACTCTCGCGGGGGGAAAAAAGTCGGACGCGCGATTACACTTATACGCGCACTCGCGCTGCCGGCTAAAAATAGCGCAGCCGGTACAAAATAGCCCCTTCCCCCGTCGCCCCATGCTGCGCGCGCGGCCGCGTCGGGCTTGACCCCCATGCTCCCCCGGCGCGTCGCGGATTTGACCCAATGACCCGGTGGACGCGCCCGAGCCGAGCCGGAAACGACCGAGCGCCGAGCTCTTCCGCGATCGAGCTCCTCTCGAGGCAACCCCTCCTCCCCCATCCCCGTACCTGTATGTCGTCGACTGTTTGCGAGCTTCGCTTTCGGTCTATTCTTTCCTTGTTGTGCATTCTATGGGTCCTTTCAATTTCAAAGTTTGCTATTTGCATTTGCGGAGGGTTTATTCCGGTATTGTAAGGAGAAACGATTGTCTGGTTTTACATTAGGCATCGTGTGCTAAGTAAAAATTGTTAATGTTGGTTGTAAACGTATGTTTTTGAGGTTATGTCAATTTTCATATAATGCGAATTATGGTATTGTACGAGGTAAAATGCAAAATGTACCAAAAGACGATAATGATATTAGTATGAAATTATTTTCTACATAGTTTGTATATTGTAATATTTAATTATAAATTCGTACATTATTCAATATCTAATTAATATTCTTGTAATTATTATCAACCGCCCTGTGAGAAACGTTCATCAGTCATTCGCTATCGACGGACCAATTTTGCGATGTTTGGGCAACGGTACCACAATCCATTGACCAACGAACCCGCTTAATTCGTCACGCTTTTCAGATTGACGTTGGCCAATAGTTATTGTAAAAATTGGAAGTATTATTACGGCACTAACAATTGTTTAAGCAAGCTGTTTAAGGCGTACCATTACGTTATATTACTGATAAAAGGTTAAAATACGTTCAAAATTATATAATTTATCTTATTATGTGTCAACAAATATCTTGCACTTTTAATTGGTTGAGGTTAGGTCATGTAGATTAGTTACGTCGTAGGCGTACGGTTTGCTCCGATTTGTAGTGCGCATGCTCCGAAACTTTTAAGCCACGCCCACAGATTTTGAAGAGCAGTCCATGACGAACGCTGGTGAACCGTTGCTCAATTATAACTGTATGCATTGGCCAAAGTCTTATTTAGCCCACGATTGATCAATAGACTATTTTGGTTGGTTTATTTTCTACCAGGGCGGAATCATTTTATAAGGCAGAATTATTACATTTTTTTCGAATTTACAAACATGATTTCTTTCCTTTATGTTTAATTCAAATCAGTTACTGTATTACTAACTAAGATGTAATTTTCTATTTTAATCATTTACTTATTTGTTCAATTCAATCATATCGTTCCTTGAACCTACACAGATTTTAGTTTATCAATTTTAATATTTCTTTTTTTAGTCGGTTATAAATTGTATAAAACCAGTTAATTGGCGGTCGAAACGATGAAAATGTATACATTATTATTAAAAATATATTTACTCTTCTGTAATTAAAAATTTCTTTTATCTGTAAAAAAAATTACATTTTTTTACTTAAAAATACATAAATTACTTGCTAAAGTGATGTGAACCAAAGGTACTAATGACTGATAATTATTATTTTAATAAATATTGCGTATAGAGAATAAATTTAAATGCAGTTAATTAAGATAATTATATACCTTACAAGAAATTACAGCGAATGTGTTAATGAGTAAATGATATAGCTACACGTACATAACTTTCTTCGATCAATATTCGAGCATTGCCAAACGGCTGTTACGATACTCTACATTTGAAGCACGTTTAAACTTAATTATTAACTTACATTGTACTATTTAATAATTTAACATCATCCATCGATATACCTGTATCTTTTGTCCCTGAAAACAAAATTTAATTAATAATACACAAAATAAATCAAATGCTAATCGTTTAACAGATAAAATTCAAAAATAAATTAAACGAAATTCAATAAAATTTGCAAACTCGCATTAAATTCTCATTTTTTTCTCAAAATCATCTCAAAAAAACTTCACGAAGTCAATTCATTAGAAAAAAGTTCACCTAGTGCTCCAGCATCACGAGAGCCAGCATAGATTAATCCGATCGCCATTCGAAAAGCGCACACGAGGCATAAAAAAGAAGGGGTAGTGGAAAGCAGAAAAAACTTCACGGGCATTAAAAATCCTCGCCGGAAAGGAGGTTAATTCCGCTGATTGTGAGAAACGATCCCGGCCGCTCCACTTCGCGTTGGCGCGTCATAGCGTCCGATCGAAGGCGCGCGGAGGAGGCTGCCTCCGTTTTTTTTTGGCAGCCGAGCCCCGGAGCTTGTTTATTCCGGCGCGGCCCGCGGATCTCCTCATTGACATTCATTTCCTCGCGACTTATGGGTGTCGACGAGTCGCGGAACGTCCCGTTGCTTTCGATTCGAAAGAAATTTATTCAGCGCGTGCGCTTTTCAATTTTAGAGTCGCGATTACGTCGATATTTAATTAAGAGCCTAGTTTGTGCGACCTACATTAAAAATATTTACATTGCGAGCGAGCGCACTGGACTTTCCACCCCCAAGGTTATCCTCCGCTTTAATTGCAAATAATTAACGCATCGAAAATGTCGCCTGGCCTGGCGGAGATAAAATTCTGCTAATTGCATCTTTTCCTCTTCTTTGCAACCAATAAAATAAACAAAAAACTCAAAATAAACAAAAAGGTATCGGTGTGCTCTTGGATTCATATTTCGTTTAAAAATTTGGTGGACATAAAATATTACAACTATCTGAGTAATTTGTATTACCTCGGTAGAAATCGTCCATTATTAGGCAATTTTTGTACGAATAATTTAAAAAAAGGAGGAATTGCTGCTATTTATAAATTATTATTTCAAAGTACAATTGGAGGATTCGAGTCTACTAATAAATTATTACCGTGTAATGTTTGTAAATAAAAAATTCTAATCGTAAGTTAAAACGATCCAATTAACCGACCACTAGCAAGGGAGGATTCGCTGCTAATATTCAGGTATGCGAGACCCAAATAGATTCGTATATGAGATTCGAACATTTATATAGCAGTAATTCCAATCTTGTTACTATGTCGCACAATAAAACCTAAAAGCAAACTTTCTCACTGAGGGTAATCATGTATAAGAGATATGTTATGTATAACGGACATTCATTAGTTTTTCCCGCTAGTACAAAAAGGAGGAATAACTGCTATTTATAAATTATTATTTGAAAGAACAACGGAAGGATTCATGTCTACTAATACACTATTACCCTGAAAAATTTGTAAATAAAAAGCTCTAATCGTCTCTTAAAACAATTCAATCAACCGACCAAGCGTCAGAAAGAGGGAGAAATCGTTGCTAATATTTAGATTTGCAGCACCAAAAGAGATTTGTTTCAGATTCGTACATTTAAATAGCAGTAATTGCAATTTTGTTACTAAGTCTTACAAGTAAAAACTAATAGTAAACTTTTTCAGGTAACCATATAATAGAGATACACGTATAATAAAATTCATTAATTCTCCTCGCTAATACGAAAAGCAGGAATTACTGCTATTTATAAATGATTATTTTAAAGTAATTAATATAAAAAATAATGAATTCCAACATTTATGAATGTGCAATCAAATAATCGAGCGGTACAATGGGAGGATTCAATCCTATTCAAATATTGTCATGTAATATAAGAGAACAGAGAAAGAGAGAGAGAGAGAGAGAGGAAGGAAGAAAGGAAGAGGGAGAGAGAGAGAGAGAGAGAGAGAGAGAGAGAGAGAGAGCGAGACAGGAAGAGAGAGAGAGAGAGAGAGAGAGAGAGAGAGAGAGAGAGAGAGAGAGAGAGAGAGAGGAAGGAAGAGAGAGAGAGAGAGAAAGAGAGAGAGAGAGAATGAGAGAGAGAGAGAATCAGAATCAGAATAAGAATCATGTTTATTAAAGGCTAAGGGTTCAGGAGACCATGATAGCCAGAGCCGATAAACAAATAATAATTGAATTGCAAATAGGAGTCACGCAGGACACCTTTATAAAGCAGCGCATCACCAAAACTATGTACATGTTAAAAACAGAAAAAAAAATAAATAAAAACAATAAAATTAATTAGAGAGAAAGAGAGAGAGAGAGAGAGAGAGAGAGAGAGAGAGAGGAATCGTTGTTAATATTTAAAAATGGAGTTCTAATCCAAATAAATTCATATCTCAGAATCCTACATTTATATAGCAGTAATTCCAATTTTGTTATTACATCTCATAGTAAAATCTGATAGCAAACTTTTTCACTGCAGGTAACCATGTAAAAGAGACATGTTACATATAACAAAAATTTATTAATTTTCCCCGCCAATATGAAAAGTTAATTTTCATCCGAAATTTCTACCCCCCACACGCGATATATATACCACGATCAAAAAGCAATTAAACCTCGCGGAATGCCGCCGATGCTTTCAGGGCGCAGCGCGAGCCCGCAGAGTCGCGCGGAAAATTGAAAAGCCCGCGCCGAAAAAAAAGCTCGGCGCAGCGAAATTCCAGGTCGCCTCGAAAGTTCGCTGCATTCCGTATAACGAACGCCCGACGTCGGGGCTGCCGCACTTGCACGCCGTACAGTTGGCTCTGGGTCAAGTACGTCTAATACTCGCGGGGCGCGCTGCAGCCCCCCCGCGATCGGCGTATACTTTTCTGCGATTTCCCTTTGGAGGCAGTGGAATTATGCACGGGAGAAGTGAAAAATCGAAGCGCGCGGATGCGAGGCCGGGGGAGATGGATGAACAATTCGAGGCGGGAGCGGGCGCCCATGAAAAATTTCGAGACTCACGGGTGAATGGATTTTTCGGGCAATCTAAGAATGTAAATTATCGTCTTCCGCCTGCCTCCCCCCACCCTTTTTTTTACTTTTCTTATCTCGATTTCGGTTTAATGCGGTTATTATGGAAACAATGGGAGAATGGATTTTTCATCCGAAAAATCTTCTTGGCACGTGTAGTGAATGTGTATTTTTAAGAGAAAATGGAAGTAATGTGATGTTCGAAAAAGTTAAATGTAAAATAGATGAAAATAAAATAATTTTTTTATTTCCATATTTAATTTAATTTGTTAGTGAGGTTTAAATATTTGATGAAGATGACTAAACAATTATAAATTATTAAAAGGTGCACATCATGAAATTATAAGGTATTTGGTATTTAAAAGTGACAGACTGCAATAAATTGGCTCACAATTCAATTACTGCCTTTTAATTGGGAAAAAAATAAAAAATTCCATTATATCCGTCTGATAGAACATTGAAAAAATAGACGTCACGTATTTTCCTTTTTTTGATTAAATGTCTATTCACAAAAATATAACTAGTTCAGTCAGTAATTAATAATAAAAATAAAAATAATAGAAGTTAATAATATACATTTATATCATTTTTTTGCACACTATATTATATATTATATAATACTCCATACTAAAAAAAATTGATTTACAGAAGCGAGATTATCATCATTTCGAACAGAAAAACACTCGCCTATTGTATGAGAGGAATAAGATAAATGACGCTCCTAACATATTTGAAAACCAGATTAGCTGAAATATCCCATAACGGAAAAACGTCCCAGTGAATTTCCGAAGTGATAACGAAAAGCGTCCAGGGAGTTATCGCGATGCCGTGGCAAAAAAAAAAAAATATTCGTCGGACGCGCGCGCGCTCTCGCTGTTGACACTTGGCGAAAGCTCGTAAATTCTCATTCGGTGCATTCGAATATGTCGGTTGTACCAAAAATTTGCAGGGGCGAGCTTCGACAAGGGTAATACGGTACCGCGGAAGGAAATAAAAAGTTATTGCCCCAGGAAAGCTTGCGTTTTTTGAGAGCGCAACTTTTTTTACGTATTTAAATCGTACTTTTATTATAATAAGCTATTGAACCAGTTATTTTTCCAGTGCGACTTTTATTTTTCGTGCGCAGCGAAATATGAAAATTAACGCCGAGAGTATAAACAAGTAAAAAGTGTAATTTTAGAGCTTATCTCGCTCGTGCCGCGCTGTGACTCCTGATCTTGCAAACATTATCTCGGCTAATTTCGCGCAAACAAGAATTCAATGGTAAAATAATATAATTTTTGTAATCTTATTATTAAAGATGTAATCGTGAATAAAAATGTTGCTTTTTAGTTGTGTTTTCTGACAATGCGATGTACTCTCTAAATATTAAAAATATGAAAGAGTGAATATTCACTCTTTTAACGTTTAAAGTAGTCCACTTATCGAAAAAGTGAACGCACTATAACGTACAAAATGTGAAAATTCACTCTTTCGACGTGAATTTTCATTCTTTTATATTTAGATAGTAAATTTATTGATCAAACTTTTCACTTATAATACTGATTCTAATATATAAATCATGTACTTCACAATATGTGGAGCGCATATATCAATCAACGATAAGTGTTCCTATTCTTTGTGGAGCTTAAAATATAATTTAAATTTTTTTTAAATTTTATGTCTCTTAGCTCCAGTAGAAAACAAATAGTCATTTACTGCAAAATCATACATGTAGTAACTTAAGAATTCACTTGTGGCCTATGTGTAATTTTTAATTAGGTATAAGAAAAATTCGTGTTCCCGCAGTCAGTTAACGTAATGTCAAATAATATTATGGTAGTAATATCACAGATTAATAAGTAGAATAATAACTAGTAAACGTGTTATTACACGCTCTAGTTTCAAAAATTATTGAATAAGAATTTAACTAAGAGAATAATCTTCTTAGAATAAGAAATAAAGTAACTTATTAATAACAAAATTATTAATATTAATGTACATATTAAAAAATAGATCAAATGCTTGCTGCAAGGACATAATCGTCTTATCGTTAGTACCTCTCAATGAAATAATTTCTATAAATTCGAAAGATTTTTTTCTCGGTGAATAAAACAGAAGCTAAAGAGCAATACGGTAAATAAAAGCGATACATCCTCGTAAATATCGTTAACGTATTTAATTCATTAAGCATCAGTGAAACAAACGGTCGCAGACCACTCCTTTGATTTCCCATTGTACCGGCATCAATTATCGGCGGCCGCATGATAATTGGTACGTTAACCCCGGCGGCTTTGTCCCTATTGTAACCCTAATCATGTCGGATCTATCCTAACGTCAGTTGAGTGGAAAAGGTAGCAGAGTCCCGGACTCACCCCTCGGGTACGCGTCGCGAGACTCCTTCGATTTCGGATACGATGATAATCTGATTGTCGTCGCGGTTGAATGAAAGATTTCGTTGTGAATATTGTATTCATGATTACATTTTTTTAAAGGATCATCGTAATAAAAAAGAGAATTTGATAGTTGATTGAATAAAATAAAAGATACCAATAACTAACTGCTGAATAAAATATAGTTTTCCAAAAAAGGATTGTGCAAGTAAAAAAAATATGAAATTTAACCTTGTATCGTATCTTTGTGTACGTCGAAGCTAATTTGGTCTGGTTTCTAGTCCAAACTAAACCAAATTTTTGGACATATTATGTACGAGTTTGGAAGCCTGAGAAATAATAATTTATGTAATGTAGAAAATGCACTTCTGTCCCCAAAGAAATTCTTTAAATAAATTATAATTTTTAATAATTATTATAAGACCGTAAATTTTTAATTGAAACACACCGGATGCAACGTTAGCTTACAGACATAGTTTAAAACAGTTTTTAACCTTTTTTATGTCAGTTTTATGACATATATTTTTTATAAGAGAGCTATTGAAACAGTTTCAAAAGAGAGCACCAAATTTAAAATAGAAAACATACTTTCTATAAAAAATCATCTCGAAATAAAAGGTAGGTGACTCTGATTCATCCTCTTTCGCATGGTAAAACAGTAACTGTCCGAATTCTGGGTTTCGTACACGTTAAATTTTTAAATTTTATTCATAATAAATGTTCAGTATACCTCTTCAACGAACTTATAATTATGCATAATTAAAAAGAAACTAAAAAATTCTTCATTCATTAAACATTGCCGTTAAATGCGTACCCATTAAAAGAAGGAGCATTAATAAGGACTGCTCCCTGACCACCTCTAGAGAAAAGATAACCTTTTTTTTTCTTTTTTTTTTATAAAACAATAAATTTGAAGACGAGTTGATTCTGAAAACAAAAATTTGCTTGATAACCTATACCTTATTAACCAAATTCGACAACGCCACCAAACTACTTAGGTCTATTCATCTTTAAATAGATTATTTTACCGAATAAACTAAAAGAAAATTTAAAATTAATTTTAACAGGGAAAAAATGGTTACTTTTTTATAGGGTGGGAAGAAAACAGCCTTATTCCAGTCTTCCTTATTCCTTAATTACTCTTCCTTAATAAAACTTTGTTTAATCGAACCTTTTTGTACTACTCAGCCATTTACTAGTTGTCAGAATATGAAAATTTAAAAAACTTGACTAAACATCCCCCTAAATACCGAACGATCTCAGCAGACTATAAAAAATCGTTTATTACTACCCGCGCCATTATTACTTCTCCCCAAAATAGTATATTACGTATAATACCTAGCCCTGTATAATAAGAAATGTCTCACACGGAGAGAAAAATCTTGCGGTACTGCCAACCCGCTCTCCATGAAAAAATCGCAGCGCCGCTGTCTTGCGAGAAACCCACCGATTCCCTGCAGCGGCAGCACTAACCATCTCTGACGAAAATTCTCAAGACCGCTCCTGCGATTTCTTCAGGACAGCTCTTGAGAATAGCGATTAGGCTCCACCCCCTGCGCGTCCTGAATGCGCGTGCGTTTATGTACGCATGGTAGAGAGAGTGAGAGAGAGTTCACGGTGCAGATCACATGTAATTGTCGACCGAGGCGAAGCCGAGTCTTCTTATTATACAGGGCTAGGTATGTATACTATTTTTCGTCTTAGCGAGGCCGAAATTACAATTTCCGATCGGGAGCCGGGAGGGAAGTTAGTACTTTCGGCCCGCTAGGGCAAAAACTTGATTTCCTCCGAGATTCCCACATCAGTGAAACGGGTCGAGCGAAAGGAAAATAATACGGTCGACACCACAAGCTTAAGCTCGACCTACCCAGCAAAAACGCCTGCTAATCTGAAGCTTGAGCCTCTTCATTACCCGTCGATTCCGACCCTCCGCAAAAGCGATCTCTCGTCCCCAAGTCAAGCACGAAGCGTTTATCCCCCTATGATATTAGCGCCGATTCCTCCTGCACCGTGGGAGGGAATCGGGGCACCGGTGCCCTTTTGCGAGGGTGGAGAGCGATGCGCACGGGCCGCTATCTTAATGGGGCTCTAATTTACGGGCGGCGCGCTCGCTGGGAGCCGTGATTGTCGATAAACAATGCTCGCCTCTTGGCGTGTTCGATGCCCCGGCGGCGCGTCGACAGAGGGCTTTTGTCCCTTTTATCGGCGCGAGCAATTATTTGGATGTCCCGAGGAGACGCTGGGACCTACGCTCGAGTTGCGCCCGTGCCAGTTTTGTTTCAGTGTCACTGCGGGTAGCTACTGGTCTATTGTTTCACTGGATTTTCGATACTTCGCCAAACATTGACGACGACTGATCGATAACTATTATCTTTAGTGGGAAAATTACGTGCATGGTTAATTGAAATTTTGCTGCTTTACAATGTTAAATTGATAGTTAATTATTTTTTTTCAAATATTCATGAATATTTTTGAAAATTTAATACGATTTATATCTATATTTATATCTATATTTAAATGTACTGTTTATTTGTTTTATCTGTAAAAGCTGTACTTATCTTTACTGGACAGCGTGTTCAATCTTTTACGAGTCTGCTCTACTTTCACTACAAATTATAGTAGTTTTTAAAATAATATTTTTCTCAGTGTTCTGCTTTAAGATACGCAGAAAAAATTTATTGCTACCAGTTTCTGAAAAAGAATAACCTGTTTATTTGTATTTTAGAATGATTTAAAAAGGATTAGAATTATATTTAAAAGACTGCCTTAAATAATGACTGAATACTCTCGAGAAGTGCTATTGGAGAAATAATCCGAATAAATAAATAAATAAAATATTACGAAAAAAACATTGGTTATTATAACACACTTCTTATTAGCAAATGTATGTGCTATCAATTGCATGTCTAGATTCCGCATTAGCATTTAGAACGAGAACTTCAATATCAGATTGTAAAAGAAAGTTTCTACTCATTACCGATCGATAACGTCGATAAAGTTAACTTACTAATCATCTCACTTTATTATGTTCACGCACAATCATCCCCCGACCAGGCGACTATCCCTCAACATGCCTGTTTTCCGCAAAGAAAAATAAGAAAAAACTGCTTCCAATAAACATCAAGCCCCCAAGTGGCGTCGAAAAAGTCCGCTCACAAACTTCAATAACCGCAAAGTAAGCCGCGTAGCACTCTCTCTCTCTCTCTCTCTCTCTCTCTCTCTCTCTCTCTCTCTCTCTCTCTCTCTCTCTCTCTCTCTCTCTCTCTCTTGCTCTCACCCCACTCCCCTTTTCTCTTTCTCTCTCTTTCTCTTTCTCACACTCACTCACTCTTTCTCTTTTGCTCTTACTCACTGTTTCTCTTTCTCTATTTCTCACTCACTCCGCCTTCTTTATCGTTCTTTCTCACTCCCTCTCATTCGCTGTCTCGTTCTCACTTACTCTTTCCCTCTCACTATCGTTCTCACTTTCTCGCTCTCTCTCTCTCTCTCTCTCTCTCTCTCTCTCTCTCTCTCTCACACTTACTCTCTCTCACTCACTCTCTCACTGGCTCTTTCACTCACTCTATCTCTCACTCATTCACTCTCACTCTCACTCTCACTCTCACTCACTCTCATACTCCTCTCTCTTTCTCTCTCACTATATGAATTTACACTTTCTCATACTATCACACTCTCACTCCTACTATTTCTCACTCTTACTCAGTCGTTCTCTTTTTTACTAACATATTCTGTTTTTCTAACATATTCTCCCTCGCTTATTCCCTCATTATCTGTCTCTCTCTTTCTCTCTCTTTCTCTCTCACTCTCGCTCTCACTTTCTCGCTCTCTCACTCTCTCTCACACTTACTCCCTCTCGCTCACTCTCTCTCTCTCTCTCTCACTCACTCTCATTCTCCCTCTCTCTCTCTCTTTCTCTCTCACTATAAGAATTTACACTTTCTCATACTCTCACACTCTCACTCCTACTATTTCTCATTCCTACTCAGTCGTTCTCTTTTTTACTAACGTATTCTGTTTTACTAACATATTTTCCCTCCCTTATTTCCTTATTATCTCTCTCTCTCCCTCTCGGGAAAGATGGATCTTTCTCTCTTTCTCTCTCTCTCTCTCACTCTCACTGTCTCTCTCACTCTCATTCACTCTCACTCACTCTCATTCTCCCTCTCTTTCTCTCTTTCTCTCTCACTATAAGAATTTACACTTTCTCATACTCACACTCTCACTCCTACTATTTCTCAGTCTTTCTCTTTTTTATTAAGATATTATTCCTTGTCCCTCGACTTTCTCATTCTCATACTTTCTCCTTCTCTCTCCTCCCTTTCCACACTCTCGGGTTTCGATGAGTAAGAAGAAAAACGCCGAGCACTGTGCCGGCCATGCAGAGGCGATGCAGGCCACCCGACGGGAGTAAAACTTCCATGCGATGCCGGAGAAAAGTCATCCATCAAGTCAGTGCGCGGCGCACCGGTGAAAGTCAAAATTTCGCTCTGTCTCCCGGGAGCGCTCGATTCGGCCGGGGCTCCTGCGGTCGCGTTTCGATTTGGCGCAAGGCTGACGACAGCGGCGCAGGGGAGTGCAGCGGGTGGGGGTGAAGAAAAAAACGATAACTCCGAGTGGAGCAGGTAAATAAGTGAGCGTCACTGCGGTCGACGGAAAAGAGGCAGAATTGCTGTTTGTATACACATGCGGTTGCGGTTTTTTCAAACGCCTCCTGCGATGTTTATATGGGATATCGAATGTGTACACGTAGTAGTAACTGTAGAATTCATATGCATGCGAATTTTTGCAGTTATGCAAATTTCAAGTTGACAATTTATTCATGAATTCGTTTATAGAGCAAAATTTAAATCTACTTATTGATGAAGAAAAAAATATAAGTAAATATGTATCTGAAAGTAAAATGGTTCTACAAAAAAATGAAATATAAAATATAAAAAATTTAATTTTTCAATTTCAATTGACATTAGTTTAATGATTGTTACAGACTGTTATTTTTTTCTTGAAAGATATACTGAAACGAAGATATTAGTGGTAAAATTTCTTATTGTTAGTTCCGAATTATTTCAGAAAAAACTTTTATTAACTCAACTAAATGCATATTCAAAAACGAAAAATGTAGTATATATCAAAATTTCTATTAGTAGTATATAAAAATTTCTATTTTGATAGACAGCGAGAAAAAACTTTTAAAATTTGTTTTTGACATTCTGTCATGGATTTGAAAATTGTGTTCGTTATTCATACGGCTGTAAATCAAATTGCTGTGTACATCAAACATCTGTAAAGCAATATGCATATATCATTGAATAACAAATTCTTCTTGAAGTTTGTAGAATTATATGAATTCTTAACATTTTTGGTCTCATAATTTATTGATGCTTACTTGGTTTACCGACTAATGAATAATTCGTACAGAATTACCTTATTTTTAAGTACTTCTTAGCCATAAATTAATCAGGCTAATTAAATTATTAAATTTGCCATAAAAAATCTAAAATATTACTTCAGGCAGAAGAAGTTATCTACGTAACCTTGGCATATGTATGACTACAGGTTGATAAACCAAATTATGTATTCTTACACAAGTATAGATACTTATTTGGTTTAGCTACAACCTGTATAGTCTAGTAAGCTTATCAACTTTATAATAAACTTTACATTGCTATGTTCTATTGCAATCTAACTAACACAAATTGATACTATAAATAAGTTGCCGTATATTTTTGAAAAATTCATCATTTGAGATATTTGACATCATATGCATTACAAAACAGTTGGTCACCTAAATTCTGGCAATCGACTCATGCCAGTATGCGATGAATTATTCTAACTTTTATTTCTAAAAAATGTTTCTCCATTCCTAGAAAAAATCACCCAAAAATTAAACGATATTTCAATTATAAATTAGTTAGTTACTCTTCATTAATTACAAACGACTAATTTTTGGCCAATTGTTGGCTAAAACTAGGTCTCGCTAAAGCAAAAAGTGGTCAATTTTTATCCCTGGCACTAATAAACCGCATAATGTCTAAAGACTTACTTCATCTCTAAAGACCTTTACAGAGCATCATAATAATTATGCTAAATTTGAGTCGAAAGATGCTCGTGCTGACAAAAAAACGTACGGATGGCAATATCGGGAGGGGGTGGTCTCCGGCGATCGCGCGGCGACGAGGATTAGCACTGGAAAACATGAAAAACGACCTCCAGCAGCTCCCGCCGCGAGAAGCCGATCGATCGGTCCTCGTATCCCACCCTCCCGCCCCTAGCTGCTACACGCGCGCTCTCTCTAGGTCAGTCGCGTTGTAAAAAGAAATTTAAACCGATTTCGAGGGGCCGACCCTGTGCGGGTGTTTTCTAGGTGATCCCCGCTCGCACACGCACGCGCCCCGGGACCGGAAACCTTACGAGCGCCCGTCCGCCGCCGCCGACGCTTTTTTTCATTTCGCCGCGAGCGTTTCTTCATCTTTGCGCGCGCGCGCGGGGCCAATCGCGTGTCTCCCCCCACCCTCCCCCTTCCACGGACTCGCAGTCTCGGGCAAAGTGTTTCAAGAGCGCGGCATAACGATTGCGACCGTAGGGGTATACCCTTGGTACCGGCGGCCAGGTCTATTTTCGGAGGCGCGCGGCGGCGAGGACGCCGTGGTGCGATGCACCCGAGACTGCGTAGGAGGCCAGGGTAGGACTAATGTATGCAGATCTTTTCGATTTTTTTTCGAAACTTTGCAGCTATACACTCTGGAAATGTGAAAAACAGCAAAAAGGGGTAAAGTTACTCGAACTAACACTTGAACACTAAGACGCAGCGCCAATCTGATTTTTCTTATTCACATAAGTTACCTAATTTCTTCACATTTTAAACATGATTTAAAAAACGATGTTACGTAACGTAACATTTTTTAATCCAACTCAAAACTATCGACTAATGAACCTTAACTAGTATGAAAGGTGGCAAATTGGATATGTAGCTACAGAGCGAAAGAAAAAATGAAGAGGCAAAGGCAAGTAAATGAATAAAAATAGGGGAAAAAGGAATTAAAATAGCAGAAGTAAAAGAAGAATAAATAAAAGAAAAGGAAAGTAGAAAACCAAAAAGAAAAGGAAAAATTAAAAAAAGAAAGTAAAAAAGAGGTAAAAGATGATGATGAAGAAGAAGGCTGATAAGAAGAAAAAGAAGAGAGAGTGGAAGAACAAAAGATCGGAGAAGAAGAAGAAAAGGTGGAGAAGAATTGAAAGAGAAGGACAAACAGATGGAAAAGATGAAGGGCAGAAAAACGGAAAAGAACATAAAAGACTAGATGGTAACATAATTTTATTTAATACTTTGTCCTCTAATAATTTTGATCCGTGTTATGTAGTTTAGAAATTGAAATGAATATTGAGCTGCAAATGCTACAATACTTGTTTAATGAAGATCAAATGAAATTTGAATATTGAAAAAAGGTTTTAATTTATATTTAAAAGTAATTTATGTAATTTCTGTTTCTAATAACAGCAATATTATGTAAATTCATTCGATATATTTGATTTCAAGGGAGTTTCGAGCGTTTTAATAAAATCTTTTCAGAAATGAAGCAAAGAATACATGTTGTATTCGTCCTTCATAGCAACTTGGACGTAACGATTTTATTTCGGAATGAAGCTTCTTGTTCAAAATTTCATTTCGCTAAATTACTCTATATCGAAAAGCGACCTTACTTTAATAAAAGTTTTCTTCCCAAAGTATTAGCAGTAATTAATACTGCACGACCGCGATGAAATTCTTTTTCGTAAAAAAAAGGAGCAATTTAATTTAAGTGCGACAACAGTTTCATATCTCTCCGCTTTTTTTCCTCCTTTTTTATTGAATAACGTCTAATACGCTTTGACCCGCGGGGACTCACTTACCACGTGTCTAACGTCATCTTCTGATTAGGGTCATCGATCAACCCACGGACCGATATTCGCACGCTTCAACAATTAAAATTCTCTGTCTTTCTCTCTTTCTCTCACTCTCGCCTTCTATCGCTGCTCTTTTTGTCGCTTTCCATCAGATATTTTCTCATGTTATTTCGCTCACGTTCAATTTATCTTAGTAACAAATTACAGTATATGTATACTGCTATCAATTTTTTTTACCCCTTATCGTGTATTATGTCTATAATTTATTACTAGCTGAAATGTAAGGATTCGTATGCACTTGATAATATTTTTTTATTAATTTAGAATTATATTTTTTAATGTTACTTAAAGCCTTGTTTTTTTATAATTATTTAAAAAAATATTTTCGTTATTAAATAAATTCTGTATCCCGTCTTTAAGGGGCTTTTCTCAGTTATTAACCTGAAAAAAAGAGTTTCAGATTAAAAATTATATCAATATTATATATTAATATTATATAATAGTTTTTCTTAAATTTTATCCAGCTGGAGTCATAACTGCATCTAGAACCTGAGATATCAGTTGTCGAATATTTTTAACCACAATTTTTAACCAATTTAAATGAGGCTTGACTTAAAATTTTTGTTTAAGGCCGAAGCTATTAGTTTATTATTTTCTCACTTGTATCAAATGCTAGGTGCTTTAAAAGTCACATTAAAAGTGAAAAAATTCCATTTTTTGCTTCCTCCTTGAGGAAGCTTTTGTAATAGTAAAAAAAATTTTTTTTTAAACGTGTTAAAAGTTTGTTTTGAGTTACTTTTTATCATTTTTTGTTGTTTTTTTGATATTTTTGAAAAATGTCTGTACGGATGTGTGTGTGTGTGTGTGTGTGTGTGTGTGTGTGTGTGTGT